>JAJOZX010009403.1:107500-151712 GCA_023014485.1 Bathynomus jamesi | reverse complement strand
AAAGAGACAACCCAAGCACCATAGAAATATTGGCATAACGGTCTGGCGAGTCCTGTAGCCAGAGTTTAAGCAGAGTGGCGACCGAAAAGAATTAGAATGTTATAGAAGAAATATCCGTTGCTTGCCTCCTAACTAGAACCCCCGTACGATCCGAACCGACTCAGGGCCATAGACGGAGGGTTTAACAGTCTGAGACCTTTGCCAGGATCTTAACAGATTTTAAGAAAAATTTATTTTAAAGAAGATTATTATTTTAAGAAGATTATTATTTTAAGAAGAAAGTATCAAGAAGAATATCCGTCCTAGCCTCACAACAGGAACGCCCCATGACGTCGAACGACCATAGGGACACAGAAGAAGGAGGATAACATCGTGGCGAACCCTATAGCCAGGATAAGAAGAAGAAGAAGATATGGGTCTAACATTGTGGCGACCCTTTACCAGATAAGAAAAAAGATTTTAGAAGAGATTTTAAACAAGAAGATTTTTAACGAAGATTTTAACAAGAAGATTTTAACAAGAAGATTTTTAACAAGAAGATTTTTTAACAAGAAGGATTTTAACAAGAGGCTACTCTTTGGCCAAGAATAGAAATTACCCTGCATCAGGATAAACCAGTTGACCAGGTGGCGTGTCACGACTTCTAGTTCGTAACATCCACCCTTGAACCGGTGTGTCACGACTCCAAGTTCTCCACGCCTAGTTTTCATCCAAGAAGAAGTAGCCAGCAAGACGTCTTCAGGACACGTCTCAAGGATTTCCCCATATAAAATTTTGTTAAGTACAGTTTTTTTTTTTTAAGTAATTTTATAAACACTTGAAAAGTCCGTATTATTAACAGTTAATAATGAGTATCAAGTTAGAATTTACAAGAAAACACAGTGAACATTTCAGACACCAGTGATACATTTTTTTAGTAGTAAACAGTATTTTCACAGAAGTTAAATGTAACAGAAGTTAAAAGTCACAGAGTTAATTTCAAAGAGAGTTAATTTCAAAGAGGTTAATTTCAAAAGAGAGTTAATTTCAAGAGAGTTAATTTCAAGAGAGTTAATTTCAAGAGAGTTAATTTCAGTTATTTTCACTGTTATATTCAGTATAGAATAATTTTATTTTATGTACCTTCCCGTACATTCGAGTGAAATGTTGTTTACATTTTATATTTTTTGTTTGCAAATTTTTTTTCAAATATATTGAATTGAATTGACTTGCAAATTAAAGAGAGAGAGAGAGTTTACAGAGAGTTTACAGAGAGTTTATAGAGAGTTTTATAGATTTAGAGATACTTGAAGTAGTTTTGAAGTCATATTTTTGAAGTCATTTTTTTCGAAGTCAATTTTTGAAGTCAGAAGGTTGCACCAAGAGGGTCGACCAAAACAGAGGTTAATCGTCCTCCACTTGAATAGAGATCAAGTGCAGTCATTTTCCATTTTTAGTTAATTTCAAGTTAGACAGTTTAAGTTATAGAGATACTTGATTGCATTTCAAGTAAGTCGGTTTGCACCAAGAGGGTCAACCAAAACAGAGGTTAATCGTCTCCACTTGAATAGAGATCAAGTTGCAGTCATTTTCCATTTTCAGTTAATTTCAAATCAGTTTTCAGTTTCGTTGGCATTGCCATCCAAGAGGACAACCAAACCCCAGAGATTTATAAGGATACTCGAGTAGTTTTCGAGTCAGTTTTAGTTGGCAAATATTTTTTCAGTTTTCAGTTTCAGAAGTTGCATCCAAAGGGGGACAACCGCCCCAGAGATTTCAGTTATATTCGAAGTCAGAGTTATATTCGAAGTCAGAGTTTTATTCGAAGTTAGAGAGTTTTATTTGAAGTTAGAGAGTTCAAGTCAAAGTGTTTTTAAGTCGAAGTTAGTTTTCAAGTCCCAAGTTTTCAATGCAGTCAATTGAATTCAAACCTTTTTTTTTTGTTGTTCAAGAGAATTTAATTCAAACCTTTTTTTTGTTGTAAAAGAGAATTAAATTCAACCTGAATTGACCCTTTGTCTCTAGTTTAACTTTTTTTTTGTTTTGTGAGAAAAACTTGACGATTTGTCTTTTCTTTTTCATGCATTGTTACGTATAGATAAATATATAGTTCATGTAATTTTATTTTTGTAACAAAACCGTTTTTTTCAATTGTTTGTAATGACTTTGGATAATCATTGTAATGTATACGTGATTGATAATAGTTGTGTAACAATTAATCGATCATGTACCTAATTTACCTGCTGCTGTACGATCGGAAATTTACCCGTATGACCCGCACATACCCTAAAATTTCAGTCATTTAATTTTTAATAAAACTTCTACACAAAAAACAGATGTATTTGTGATATGCAAAACAAGTTTTCGATTAAAAAAAATCAAAATTCAAATTCTATCAACATTCAACGAAAGAGTATAATTTTTCTACTTAACATCGCAAAATTATTAAACCTTTTTAATATTTTTTTATTATATAAAAATAATTTTTAATGAAAAATTTACCTGTAATTAGATTTTTATAATATTGACCTTGAGCTTAAAGGATTTTATAATAATAATAATAATAATAAATAACAATGATTGACTTAGACTTAAAATATTTTATAACCCTAAACCCATCTTAAATTATTATACATTATTTTTTAAACTTTGTTCATTCAAAAACCTTCCAAATCCCTACACATACACACGCATGTATGCGCACTATATATATATATATATATATACAAACCTTATGCTAAAATCATTGGATGTCACAATAAACTATTTCATAGCGTGTAAGTGCTAACTATGCTATTTATATAGTCCTAAGCATTTTTTGCTTACTATATATAAATTCTCGCTCATGCATTTATACAGTTAATTTAACAATCCTCTCAGCTACTGTCTCGAAATTATAAAATACACACTTTGTACCCAATAAACATAAATACCATTTGACCACAGGTCTATACATCATCCATTACGTAATTCGATTTTTTACCTACAATAGTCAATAAAATTAGTTTATCAATTGTACTATCATGGAAGCCTCGAAAAATCCATGAACTTTAAAATTTATGTTTTTCCCTTTTACCTATTCATTATGAATGTAATTTTCCCCACAGAAAAAAAAAAATTAAAAAAAAAAAAAATTAACAATATCATTCTTTCTCTAACTTAAATTTTTCTCTAAATTAACGTATTAATCCTTTATTCTGTTTGTATAAAAGTAAAGTTTTAATCTTTGAATTTTTATATTTATCATAGCCCTCTAAGCGAGTGTCATGTTAAAAATTTGATTACACTGCATTGTACTCAACTACCCGAACTCGTTCTGTATAAAATTGTATTGTAAAGAATGTTCGTCATCGAACTTGAAATTACTTACGATGTTATTTTCTCAATTGTATTATATTGTATTAATTGTATTATATTATTGTATTAATACCATTTTAGGGGGGGGAAATACTGTAAAAAGTGAACAATGAACAATTCCTACACCATCATTATATGGATTCATTGTCTTCATGCAGAACTTATGTTCGTATATAGTTTTTATGTTCGAATGTCCATTTTTACATAAGAAACCAAAATCGCCTAAGCGAGTTTTTGGATAGAATTTCGATTTGTACGTCTTTATTCATTACTGTATTTATCTAATTCATCTTTTCTAATATATGACTTATACACTATGACGTCACAAAATAACTTTGTTCTCTTTAAACGTTTCCCCATACTTTGTACACTGAATCACGTTTTCTTAGTATTTGGACATCTTCCGTATTCAATGTATGATAAATTATTTAGTAATATATGTTGTGGTGTTTATGTAGTATAAATATCATTATTCAACCATTACTCATTCTTACATTGATTTTCTTCTTGACCGCTATCCTTTATATTAATTTTATTACTTATTCATTCATCTACCTATTGTCTACTTATGCCCTATCAACTTATCAGTCTATGTTTACTCTGTCTATATTACGCACACAACCTATTGTGTGACGAATGATATGTGTACACTACTGTGTGCAGTCGTACATGTCTATTGACGATCATGATTACGTACATGTATTCTTTTTACGTTTTATTTTCTTTTATTATTTCACCTCTCGCAAGTTGTTTATTATTGCTGAGACGAAGGTTCGAATTCCGCTGACTGACAGAATCGAGCGCTTCGAAGATAAATACCTCTTCGCGTCTGATTTCAAATTTATAACATTATAACATATTATTTCGTAAATAAATTATCTCGTAAGTGCCATGTACTTTGTTTATATTTCTAATCGTAATTGTCTATTAATATGAAACACTGTAAAAAAACAAAACAAAGTTATAGTAACTGTTTAATTGTAATTAACTGTAATACTTTAATTTAATATAACGTAATGTACTTCAATGAAACTGTAATTAAATGTAATGATTTAATTTATAATGTAAGAATGTGCTTTAAAATGGAAGTGTAATTAAACAACAAGTGAATATGAAGTAATCCATAATTGTAATCGTAATTGTAATGAACCAAATTAATACTACTCAGTCGTGTACTTAATTTGTACTTATGTGTACTATTACGAAATGATATCGCCTTCATAAATGTAGACTCGGCGAAAAATCAAATTATTTTATTTTTTATCTTTCAAAACATCTGATCATGTGTTTTAAAAAAGGGGGAAATTTAACCTTCAACTGTCCTCCCCACCCAAAAACATTTAAGTTTATATTATTACATGCACTACTTCTTCATTAGACTTCTTCATTATAGCACTTCATTACGAGAGCTCCTTTGTTAGCAGCCGCGCTGCGAGGAGGGGGCAGAGGCCCCTTGCCTCCTTAACTATTTTTAGATTCCAGCCTGAGCCATGGTCGAAAGAGGTCGAACTTCTACCCTTGTAAATTCAGAGCAGTTACCTGTACATTTTCAGAAGTAAACTAATGTAGAGAAAGTTTTTATCTTTTTTCCTTCGAGCCTTGTTTCTTCAGGAACTCAGTCAGTTAAGTCGACAAGTTATAAAAGAAAAGTCGATAATTTTAGTATCAGAGAAAGTATCAGAGTATTATAAAAAGAAGAAGAATTAATAAGCGAGAGAAAGAGACAACCCAAGCACCATAGAAGATATTGGCATAACGTCTGGCGAGTCTGTAGCCCAAGAGTTTAACAGAGTGGCGACCGAAAAGAATTAGGAATGTTATAGAAGAAATATCCGTTGCTTGCCTCCTAACTAGAACCCCCCCCGTCGATCCGAACCGACTCAGGGCCATAGACGGAGGGGGTTAACAGTCTGAGACCTTGCCAGGATCTTAACAGATTTTAAGAAAAAGATTATTTTTAGAAGATTATTATTTTAAGAAGATTTTATTTTAAGAAGAAAAGTATCAAGAAGAAATATCCGGTCCTAGCCTCACAACAGGAACGCCCCATCGACGTCGAACGACCATAGGGACACAGAAAAAGGAGGATAACATCGTGGCGACCCTATAGCCAGGATAAGAAGAAGAAGAAGAATATGGGGTCTAACATTGTGGCGACCCTTTACCAGATAAGAAAAAGATTTTTAGAAGAAGATTTTAACAGAAGATTTTTAACGAAGATTTTTAACAAGAAGATTTTAACAAGAAGATTTTTAACAAGAGATTTTTAACAAGAGGATTTTAACAAGAGGCTACTCTTTGGCCAAGATAGAAATTACCCTGCATCAGGATAAAACCAGTTGACCGGCGTGTCACGACTTCTAGTTCGTAACATCCACCCTTGAACCGGTGTGTCACGACTCCAAGTTCTCCACGCCTAGTTTCATACCAAGAAGAAGTAGCCAGCAAGACGTGTCGATCTGAGACGTCTCAAGGATTTCCCCATATAAAATTTTGTTAAGTAGTTTTTTTTTTATAATTATTTATAAACACTTGAAAAGTCCGTATTATTAACAGTTAATAATGAGTATCAAGTTAGAATTTACAAAGAAACACAGTGAACATTTCAGACACCAGTGATACATTTTTTTAGTGAAACAGTAATTTTCACAGAAGTTAAATGTAACAGAAGTTAAAAGTCACAGAGTTAATTTCAAAGAGAGTTAATTTCAAAGAGAGTTAATTTCAAAGAGAGTTAATTCAAGAGAGTTAATTTCAAGAGAGTTAATTTCAAGAGAGTTAATTTCAGTTATTTTCACTGTTATATTCAGTATAGAATAATTTTATTTTATGTACCTTCCCTACATTCGAGTGAATGTTGTTTACATTTTATATTTTTGTTTGCAAATTTTTTTCAAATATTAGAATTGAATTGACTTGCAAATTAAGAGGAGAGGAGAGAGTTTAAGCCACATGAGAGAGAGTGTATAGAGAGTTTCAGATGTTTATAGAAGTCTTATAGTATTTTAAGAACTCATTTTTGTTGGAAGCAATTTTCATTGAAGTCAATTTGAGGCAGAAGGTTTGCACAAAGAGGGTCGACCAAACAGAGGTTAATCGTCTCCACTTGAATAGAGTATCAAGTGCAGTCATTTTCATGATTTCAGTCAAGTTAGACAGTTTAAGTTATAGAGATACTTGATTGCATTCAAGGTAAGTCGGGTATTGCAAAGGGTCAACCAAAAACAGAGGTTAATCGTCTCCACTGAATAGAGATCAGTGCAAGTCATTTTCATTTTCAGTTAATTTCAAATCAGTTTTCAGTTTCGGTTGGTTGCATCCAAGAGGGACAACCAAACCCCAGAGATTTATAAGGATACTCGAAGTAGTTTCGAGTCAGTTTTAGTTGCAAATCAGTTTTCAGTTTCAGAAGGTTGCATCCAAGGGGGACAACCGCCCCAGAGATTTCAGTTATATTCGAAGTCAGAGTTATATTCGAAGTCAGAGTTTTATTCGAAGTTAGAGAGTTTTATTTGAAGTTAGAGAGTTCAAGTCAAAGTTAGTTTTTAAGTCGAAGTTAGTTTTCAAGTCCCAAGTTTTCAATGCAGTCAATTGAATTCAACCTTTTTTTGTTGTTCAAGAGAATTTAATTCAACCTTTTTTTTGTTGTAAAAGAGAATTAAATTCAACCTGAATTGACCCGTTTGTCTCTAGTTTAACTTTTTTTTTGTTTGTGAGAAGGAACTTGACCGATTTGTCTTTTCTTTTTCATGCATTGTTACGTATATAAATATATAGTCATGTAATTTATTATTTGTAACAAAACCGTTTTTCAATTGTTTGTAATGACTTTGATAATCATTGTAATGTATACGTGATAATAATAGTTGTGTAACAATTAATCGATCATGTACCTAATTTATCCTGCTCTGTACGATCGGGAAATTTACCCGTATGACCGCACATACCCTAAATTTCAGTCATTTAATTTTTAATAAAACTTCTACACAATAAAACAGATGTATTTGTGTATATGCAAACAAGTTTTCAGATTAAAAAAATCAAATAATTCAAATTCTATCAACATTCAACGAAAGAGTATAATTTTTCTACTTAACATGCAAAAATTATTAAACCTTTTTAATATTTTTTTATTATATAAAAATAATTTTTAATGAAAAATTTACCTGTAATTAGATTTTATAATAATTGACCTTGAGCTTAAAGGATTTTATAATAATATAATAATAATAATAATAACAATGATTGACTTAGACTTAAATATTTTATAACCCTAAACCCATCTTAAATTATTATACATTATTTTTAAACTTTGTTCATTCAAAAACCTTCCAAATCCCTACACATACACACGCATGTATGCGCACTATATATATATATATATATACACAAACCTTATGCTAAAATCATTGGATGTCACAATAAACTATTTCATAGCGTGTAAGTGCTAACTATGCTATTTATATAGTCCTAAGCATTTTTGCTTACTATATATAAATTCTCGCTCATGCATTTATACAGTTAATTTAACAATCCTCTCAGCTAATCTGTCTCGAAATTATAAAATACACACTTTGTACCCAATAAACATAAATACACATTTGACCACAGGTCTATACATCATCCATTACGTAATTCGATTTTTTACCTACAATAGTCAATAAAATTAGTTTATCAATTGTACTATCATGGAAGCCTCGAAAAATCCATGAACTTTAAAATTTATGTTTTTCCCTTTTACCTATTCATTATGAATGTAATTTTCCCCACAGAAAAAAAAAATTAAAAAAAAAAAACAATATCATTCTTTCTCTAACTTAAATTTTTCTCTAAATTAACGTATTAATCCTTTATTCTGTTTGTATAAAAGTAAAGTTTTAATCTTTGAATTTTTATATTTATCATAGCCCTCTAAGCGAGTGTCATGTTAAAAATTTGATTACACTGCATTGTACTCAACTACCCGAACTCGTTCTGTATAAAATTTGTATTGTAAAGAATGTCGTCATCGAACTTGAATTACTTACGATGTTATTTTCTCAATTGTATTATATTGTATTAATTGTATTATATTATTGTATTAATACCATTTTAGGGGGGGGGAAATACTGTAAAAAGTGAACAATGAACAATTCCTACACCATCATTATATGGATTCATTGTCTTCATGCAGAACTTATGTTCGTATAGTTTTATGTTCGAATGTCCATTTTTACATAAGAAACCAAAATCGCCTAAGCGAGTTTTTGGATAGAATTTCGATTTGTACGTCTTTATTCATTACTGTATTTATCTAATTCATCTTTTCTAATAATGACTTATACACTATGACGTCACAAAATAACTTTGTTCTCTTTACGTTTCCCATACTTTGTACACTGAATCACGTTCTTAGTATTTGGACATCTTCCGTATTCAATGTATGATAAATTATTTAGTAATAATGTTGTGGTGTTATAGTATAAATATCATTATTCAACCATACTCATTCTTACATTGATGTTCTTTCTTGACCGCTATCCTTTATTAATTTTATTACTTATTCATTCATCTACCTATTGTCTACTTATGCCCTATCAACTTATCAGTCTATGTTTACTCGTGTCTATATTACGCACACAACCTATTGTGTGACGAATGATATGTGTACACTACTGTGTGCAGTCGTACATGTCTATTGACGATCATGATTACGTACATGTATTCTTTTTACGTTTTATTTTCTTTTATTATTTCACCTCTCGCAAGTTGTTTATTATTGCTGAGACGAAGGTTCGAATTCCGCTGACTGACAGAATCGAGCGCTTCGAAGATAAATACCTCCGTTCGCTCTGATTTCAAATTTATAACATTATAACATATTATTTCGTAAATAAATTATCTCGTAAGTGCCATGTACTTTGTATTATATTTCTAACATCGTAATTGTCTATTAATATGAAACACTGTAAAAAAAAAAACAAAGTTATAGTAACTGTTTAATTGTAATTAACTGTAATACTTTAATTTAATATAACGTAATGTACTTCAATGAAACTGTAATTAAATGTAATGATTTAATTTATAATGTAAGAATGTGCTTTAAAATGGAAGTGTAATTAAACAACAAGTGAATATGAAGTAATCCATAATTGTAATCGTAATTGTAATGAACCAAAATTAATACGTACTCAGTCGTGTACTTAATTTGTACTTATGTGTACTATTACGAAATGATATCGCCTTCATAAATGTAGACTCGGCGAAAAATACAAATTAGTTTTTATTTTTATCTTTCAAAACATCTGATCATGTGTTTAAAAAAGGGGGAAATTTAACCTTCAACTGTCCTCCCCCAAAACATTTAAGTTTATATTATACATGCACTACTTCTTCATTAGACTTCTTCATTATAGCACTTCATTACGAGACTCCTTTGTTAGCAGCCTCGCTGCGAGGAGGGGGCAGAGGCCCCTGCCTCCTTAACTATTTTTAGATTCCAGCCTGATGCCATGGTCGAAAGAGGTCGAACTTCTACCCTTGTAAATTCAGAGCAGTACCTGTACATTTTCAGAAGTAAACTAAATGTAAGAGAAAGTTTTTATCTTTTTTCCTTCGAGCCTTGTTCTCTCAGGAACTCAGTCAGTTAAGTCGACAAGTTATAAAAGAAAAGTCGATAATTTTAGTATCAGAGAAAGATCAGAGTATTATAAAAAGAGAAGAATTAATAAGCGAGAGAAAGAGACAACCCAAGCACCATAGAAGATATTGGCATAACGGTCTGGCGAGTCTGTAGCCAAGAGTTTAACAGAGTGGCGACCGAAAAGAATTAGAATGTTATAGAAGAAATATCCGTTGCTTGCCTCCTACTAGAACCCCCGTCGATCCGAACCGACTCAGGGCCATAGACGGAGGGGTTAACAGTCTGAGACCTTGCCAGGATCTTAACAGATTTTAAGAAAAGATTATTTTAAGAAGTTATTATTTTAAGAAGATTATTATTTTAAAGAAGAAAGTATCAAGAAGAAATATCCGGTCCTAGCCTCACAACAGGAACGCCCCATCGACGTCGAACGACCATAGGGACACAGAAGAAGGAGGATAACATCGTGGCGACCCTATAGCCAGGATAAGAAGAAGAAGAAGATATGGGGTCTAACATTGTGGCGACCCTTTACCAGAATAAGAAAAAGATTTTTAGAAGAAGATTTTAACAAGAAGATTTTTAACGAAGATTTTTAACAAGATTTTAACAGAAGATTTTTAACAAGAAGATTTTTAACAAGAGGATTTAACAAGAGGCTACTCTTTGGCCAAGAATAGAAATTACCCTGCATCAGGATAAAACCAGTTGACCGGCGTGTCACGACTTCTAGTTCGTAACATCCCACCCTTGAACCGTGTGTCACGACTCCAAGTTCTCCACGCCTAGTTTCATCCAAGAAGAAGTAGCCAGCAAGACGTCTTCAGGACACGTCTCAAGGATTTCCCCATATAAAATTTTGTTAAGTAGTTTTTTTTTTAAGTAATTTATAAACATTGAAAAGTCCGTATTATTAACAGTTAATAATGAGTATCAAGTTAGAATTTACAAGAAACACAGTGAACATTTCAGACACCAGTGATACATTTTTTTAGTGAAACAGTAATTTTCACAGAAGTTAAATGTAACAGAAGTTAAAAGTCACAGAGTTAATTTCAAAGAGAGTTAATTTCAAAGAGAGTTAATTTCAAAGAGAGTTAATTTCAAGAGAGTTAATTTCAAGAGAGTTAATTTCAGTTATTTTCACTGTTATATTCAGTATAGAATAATTTTATTTTATGTACCTTCCCGTACATTCGAGTGAAATGTTGTTTACATTTTATATTTTTGTTTGCAAATTTTTTTCAAATTATTGAATTGAATTGACTTGCAAATTAAGAGAGAGAGAGAGTTTACAGAGAGTTTACAGAGAGTTTATAGAGAGTTTATAGATTTAGAGAGATACTTGAAGTAGTTTTGAAGTCATATTTTTGAAGTCATTTTTTGAAGTCAATTTTTGAAGTCAGAAGGTTGCACCAAGAGGGTCGACCAAAACAGAGGTTAATCGTCTCCACTTGAATAGAGATCAAGTGCAGTCATTTTCCATTTTTAGTTAATTTCAAGTTAGACAGTTTAAGTTATAGAGATACTTGATTGCATTTCAAGTAAGTCGGTTGCACCAAGAGGGTCAACCAAAACAGAGGTTAATCGTCTCCACTTGAATAGAGATCAAGTGCAGTCATTTTCCATTTTCAGTTAATTTCAAATCAGTTTTCAGTTTCGGTTGGTTGCATCCAAGAGGGACAACCAAACCCCAGAGATTTATAAGGATACTCGAAGTAGTTTCGAGTCAGTTTTAGTTGCAAATCAGTTTTCAGTTTCAGAAGGTTGCATCCAAGGGGGACAACCGCCCCAGAGATTTCAGTTATATTCGAAGTCAGAGTTATATTCGAAGTCAGAGTTTTATTCGAAGTTAGAGAGTTTTATTTGAAGTTAGAGAGTTCAAGTCAAAGTTAGTTTTTAAGTCGAAGTTAGTTTTCAAGTCCCAAGTTTTCAATGCAGTCAATTGAATTCAACCTTTTTTTGTTGTTCAAGAGAATTTAATTCAACCTTTTTTTTGTTGTAAAAGAGAATTAAATTCAACCTGAATTGACCCGTTTGTCTCTAGTTTAACTTTTTTTTTGTTTGTGAGAAGGAACTTGACCGATTTGTCTTTTCTTTTTCATGCATTGTTACGTATATAAATATATAGTCATGTAATTTATTATTTGTAACAAAACCGTTTTTCAATTGTTGTAATGACTTTGATAATCATTGTAATGTATACGTGATAATAATAGTTGTGTAACAATTAATCGATCATGTACCTAATTTATCCTGCTCTGTACGATCGGGAAATTTACCCGTATGACCGCACATACCCTAAATTTCAGTCATTTAATTTTTAATAAAACTTCTACACAATAAAACAGATGTATTTGTGTATATGCAAACAAGTTTTCAGATTAAAAAAATCAAATAATTCAAATTCTATCAACATTCAACGAAAGAGTATAATTTTTCTACTTAACATGCAAAAATTATTAAACCTTTTTAATATTTTTTTATTATATAAAAATAATTTTTAATGAAAAATTTACCTGTAATTAGATTTTATAATAATTGACCTTGAGCTTAAAGGATTTTATAATAATAATAATAATAATAATAACAATGATTGACTTAGACTTAAAATATTTTATAACCCTAAACCCATCTTAAATTATTATACATTATTTTTAAACTTTGTTCATTCAAAAACCTTCCAAATCCCTACACATACACACGCATGTATGCGCACTATATATATATATATATATACAAACCTTATGCTAAAATCATTGGATGTCACAATAAACTATTTCATAGCGTGTAAGTGCTAACTATGCTATTTATATAGTCCTAAGCATTTTTGCTTACTATATATAAATTCTCGCTCATGCATTTATACAGTTAATTTAACAATCCTCTCAGCTAATCTGTCTCGAAATTATAAAATACACACTTTGTACCCAATAAACATAAATACACATTTGACCACAGGTCTATACATCATCCATTACGTAATTCGATTTTTTACCTACAATAGTCAATAAAATTAGTTTATCAATTGTACTATCATGGAAGCCTCGAAAAATCCATGAACTTTAAAATTTATGTTTTTCCCTTTTACCTATTCATTATGAATGTAATTTTCCCCACAGAAAAAAAAAATTAAAAAAAAAAAATTAACAATATCATTCTTTCTCTAACTTAAATTTTTCTCTAAATTAACGTATTAATCCTTTATTCTGTTTGTATAAAAGTAAAGTTTTAATCTTTGAATTTTTATATTTATCATAGCCCTCTAAGCGAGTGTCATGTTAAAAATTTGATTACACTGCATTGTACTCAACTACCCGAACTCGTTCTGTATAAAATTTGTATTGTAAAGAATGTCGTCATCGAACTTGAATTACTTACGATGTTATTTTCTCAATTGTATTATATTGTATTAATTGTATTATATTATTGTATTAATACCATTTTAGGGGGGGGGAAATACTGTAAAAAGTGAACAATGAACAATTCCTACACCATCATTATATGGATTCATTGTCTTCATGCAGAACTTATGTTCGTATAGTTTTATGTTCGAATGTCCATTTTTACATAAGAAACCAAAATCGCCTAAGCGAGTTTTTGGATAGAATTTCGATTTGTACGTCTTTATTCATTACTGTATTTATCTAATTCATCTTTTCTAATAATGACTTATACACTATGACGTCACAAAATAACTTTGTTCTCTTTACGTTTCCCATACTTTGTACACTGAATCACGTTCTTAGTATTTGGACATCTTCCGTATTCAATGTATGATAAATTATTTAGTAATAATGTTGTGGTGTTATGTAGTATAAATATCATTATTCAACCATACTCATTCTTACATTGATGTTCTTTCTTGACCGCTATCCTTTATTAATTTTATTACTTATTCTTCATCTACCTATTGTCTACTTATGCCCTATCAACTTATCAGTCTATGTTTACTCGTGTCTATATTACGCACACAACCTATTGTGTGACGAATGATATGTGTACACTACTGTGTGCAGTCGTACATGTCTATTGACGATCATGATTACGTACATGTATTCTTTTTACGTTTTATTTTCTTTTATTATTTCACCTCTCGCAAGTTGTTTATTATTGCTGAGACGAAGGTTCGAATTCCGCTGACTGACAGAATCGAGCGCTTCGAAGATAAATACCTCCGTTCGCTCTGATTTCAAATTTATAACATTATAACATATTATTTCGTAAATAAATTATCTCGTAAGTGCCATGTACTTTGTATTATATTTCTAACATCGTAATTGTCTATTAATATGAAACACTGTAAAAAAACAAAACAAAGTTATAGTAACTGTTTAATTGTAATTAACTGTAATACTTTAATTTAATATAACGTAATGTACTTCAATGAAACTGTAATTAAATGTAATGATTTAATTTATAATGTAAGAATGTGCTTTAAAATGGAAGTGTAATTAAACAACAAGTGAATATGAAGTAATCCATAATTGTAATCGTAATTGTAATGAACCAAAATTAATACGTACTCAGTCGTGTACTTAATTTGTACTTATGTGTACTATTACGAAATGATATCGCCTTCATAAATGTAGACTCGGCGAAAAATACAAATTAGTTTTTATTTTTATCTTTCAAAACATCTGATCATGTGTTTAAAAAAGGGGGAAATTTAACCTTCAACTGTCCTCCCCCAAAACATTTAAGTTTATATTATACATGCACTACTTCTTCATTAGACTTCTTCATTATAGCACTTCATTACGAGACTCCTTTGTTAGCAGCCTCGCTGCGAGGAGGGGGCAGAGGCCCCTTGCCTCCTTAACTATTTTTAGATTCCAGCCTGAGCCATGGTCGAAAGAGGTCGAACTTCTACCCTTGTAAATTCAGAGCAGTACCTGTACATTTTCAGAAGTAAACTAAATGTAAGAGAAAGTTTTTATCTTTTTTCCTTCGAGCCTTGTTCTCTTCAGGAACTCAGTCAGTTAAGTCGACAAGTTATAAAAGAAAAGTCGATAATTTTAGTATCAGAGAAAGTATCAGAGTATTATAAAAAGAGAAGAATTAATAAGCGAGAGAAAGAGACAACCCAAGCACCATAGAAGATATTGGCATAACGGTCTGGCGAGTCTGTAGCCAAGAGTTTAACAGAGTGGCGACCGAAAAGAATTAGAATGTTATAGAAGAAATATCCGTTGCTTGCCTCCTAACTAGAACCCCCGTCGATCCGAACCGACTCAGGGCCATAGACGGAGGGGTTAACAGTCTGAGACCTTGCCAGGATCTTAACAGATTTTAAGAAAAAGATTATTTTAAGAAGATTATTATTTTAAGAAGATTATTATTTTAAGAAGAAAAGTATCAAGAAGAAATATCCGGTCCTAGCCTCACAACAGGAACGCCCCATCGACGTCGAACGACCATAGGGACACAGAAGAAGGAGGATAACATCGTGGCGACCCTATAGCCAGGATAAGAAGAAGAAGAAGATATGGGGTCTAACATTGTGGCGACCCTTTACCAGATAAGAAAAAGATTTTTAGAAGAAGATTTTAACAAGAAGATTTTTAACGAAGATTTTTAACAAGAAGATTTTAACAAGAAGATTTTTAACAAGAAGATTTTTAACAAGAGGATTTTAACAAGAGGCTACTCTTTGGCCAAGAATAGAAATTACCCTGCATCAGGATAAAACCAGTTGACCGGCGTGTCACGACTTCTAGTTCGTAACATCCACCCTTGAACCGGTGTGTCACGACTCCAAGTTCTCCACGCCTAGTTTCATCCAAGAAGAAGTAGCCAGCAAGACGTCTTCAGGACACGTCTCAAGGATTTCCCCATATAAAATTTTGTTAAGTAGTTTTTTTTTTAAGTAATTTATAAACACTTGAAAAGTCCGTATTATTAACAGTTAATAATGAGTATCAAGTTAGAATTTACAAGAAACACAGTGAACATTTCAGACACCAGTGATACATTTTTTTAGTGAAACAGTAATTTTCACAGAAGTTAAATGTAACAGAAGTTAAAAGTCACAGAGTTAATTTCAAAGAGAGTTAATTTCAAAGAGAGTTAATTTCAAAGAGAGTTAATTTCAAGAGAGTTAATTTCAAGAGAGTTAATTTCAGTTATTTTCACTGTTATATTCAGTATAGAATAATTTTATTTTATGTACCTTCCCGTACATTCGAGTGAAATGTTGTTTACATTTTATATTTTTGTTTGCAAATTTTTTTCAAATTATTGAATTGAATTGACTTGCAAATTAAGAGAGAGAGAGAGAGTTTACAGAGAGTTTACAGAGAGTTTATAGAGAGTTTATAGATTTAGAGAGATACTTGAAGTAGTTTTGAAGTCATATTTTTGAAGTCATTTTTGAAGTCAATTTTTGAAGTCAGAAGGTTGCACCAAGAGGGTCGACCAAAACAGAGGTTAATCGTCTCCACTTGAATAGAGATCAAGTGCAGTCATTTTCCATTTTTAGTTAATTTCAAGTTAGACAGTTTAAGTTATAGAGATACTTGATTGCATTTCAAGTAAGTCGGTTGCACCAAGAGGGTCAACCAAAACAGAGGTTAATCGTCTCCACTTGAATAGAGATCAAGTGCAGTCATTTTCCATTTTCAGTTAATTTCAAATCAGTTTTCAGTTTCGGTTGGTTGCATCCAAGAGGGACAACCAAACCCCAGAGATTTATAAGGATACTCGAAGTAGTTTCGAGTCAGTTTTAGTTGCAAATCAGTTTTCAGTTTCAGAAGGTTGCATCCAAGGGGGACAACCGCCCCAGAGATTTCAGTTATATTCGAAGTCAGAGTTATATTCGAAGTCAGAGTTTTATTCGAAGTTAGAGAGTTTTATTTGAAGTTAGAGAGTTCAAGTCAAAGTTAGTTTTTAAGTCGAAGTTAGTTTTCAAGTCCCAAGTTTTCAATGCAGTCAATTGAATTCAACCTTTTTTTGTTGTTCAAGAGAATTTAATTCAACCTTTTTTTGTTGTAAAAGAGAATTAAATTCAACCTGAATTGACCCGTTTGTCTCTAGTTTAACTTTTTTTTGTTTGTGAGAAGGAACTTGACCGATTTGTCTTTTCTTTTTCATGCATTGTTACGTATATAAATATATAGTCATGTAATTTATTATTTGTAACAAAACCGTTTTTCAATTGTTTGTAATGACTTTGATAATCATTGTAATGTATACGTGATAATAATAGTTGTGTAACAATTAATCGATCATGTACCTAATTTATCCTGCTCTGTACGATCGGGAAATTTACCCGTATGACCGCACATACCCTAAATTTCAGTCATTTAATTTTTAATAAAACTTCTACACAATAAAACAGATGTATTTGTGTATATGCAAACAAGTTTTCAGATTAAAAAATCAAATAATTCAAATTCTATCAACATTCAACGAAAGAGTATAATTT
This sequence comes from Bathynomus jamesi, assembly GCA_023014485.1. Lineage (NCBI taxonomy): Eukaryota > Metazoa > Arthropoda > Malacostraca > Isopoda > Cirolanidae > Bathynomus > Bathynomus jamesi. The sequence continues at coordinate 134,328 of JAJOZX010009403.1, read as the reverse complement.
TCTACTTAACATGCAAAAATTATTAAACCTTTTTAATATTTTTTTATTATATAAAAATAATTTTTAATGAAAAATTTACCTGTAATTAGATTTTATAATAATTGACCTTGAGCTTAAAGGATTTTATAATAATAATAATAATAATAATAACAATGATTGACTTAGACTTAAAATATTTTATAACCCTAAACCCATCTTAAATTATTATACATTATTTTTAAACTTTGTTCATTCAAAAACCTTCCAAATCCCTACACATACACACGCATGTATGCGCACTATATATATATATATATATACAAACCTTATGCTAAAATCATTGGATGTCACAATAAACTATTTCATAGCGTGTAAGTGCTAACTATGCTATTTATATAGTCCTAAGCATTTTTGCTTACTATATATAAATTCTCGCTCATGCATTTATACAGTTAATTTAACAATCCTCTCAGCTAATCTGTCTCGAAATTATAAAATACACACTTTGTACCCAATAAACATAAATACACATTTGACCACAGGTCTATACATCATCCATTACGTAATTCGATTTTTTACCTACAATAGTCAATAAAATTAGTTTATCAATTGTACTATCATGGAAGCCTCGAAAAATCCATGAACTTTAAAATTTATGTTTTTCCCTTTTACCTATTCATTATGAATGTAATTTTCCCCACAGAAAAAAAAAAAATTAACAATATCATTCTTTCTCTAACTTAAATTTTTCTCTAAATTAACGTATTAATCCTTTATTCTGTTTGTATAAAAGTAAAGTTTTAATCTTTGAATTTTTATATTTATCATAGCCCTCTAAGCGAGTGTCATGTTAAAAATTTGATTACACTGCATTGTACTCAACTACCCGAACTCGTTCTGTATAAAATTTGTATTGTAAAGAATGTCGTCATCGAACTTGAATTACTTACGATGTTATTTTCTCAATTGTATTATATTGTATTAATTGTATTATATTATTGTATTAATACCATTTTAGGGGGGGGGAAATACTGTAAAAAGTGAACAATGAACAATTCCTACACCATCATTATATGGATTCATTGTCTTCATGCAGAACTTATGTTCGTATAGTTTTATGTTCGAATGTCCATTTTTACATAAGAAACCAAATCGCCTAAGCGAGTTTTTGGATAGAATTTCGATTTGTACGTCTTTATTCATTACTGTATTTATCTAATTCATCTTTTCTAATAATGACTTATACACTATGACGTCACAAAATAACTTTGTTCTCTTTACGTTTCCCATACTTTGTACACTGAATCACGTTCTTAGTATTTGGACATCTTCCGTATTCAATGTATGATAAATTATTTAGTAATAATGTTGTGGTGTTATGTAGTATAAATATCATTATTCAACCATACTCATTCTTACATTGATGTTCTTTCTTGACCGCTATCCTTTATTAATTTTATTACTTATTCATTCATCTACCTATTGTCTACTTATGCCCTATCAACTTATCAGTCTATTTTACTCGTGTCTATATTACGCACACAACCTATTGTGTGACGAATGATATGTGTACACTACTGTGTGCAGTCGTACATGTCTATTGACGATCATGATTACGTACATGTATTCTTTTTACGTTTTATTTTCTTTTATTATTTCACCTCTCGCAAGTTGTTTATTATTGCTGAGACGAAGGTTCGAATTCCGCTGACTGACAGAATCGAGCGCTTCGAAGATAAATACCTCCGTTCGCTCTGATTTCAAATTTATAACATTATAACATATTATTTCGTAAATAAATTATCTCGTAAGTGCCATGTACTTTGTATTATATTTCTAACATCGTAATTGTCTATTAATATGAAACACTGTAAAAAAACAAAACAAAGTTATAGTAACTGTTTAATTGTAATTAACTGTAATACTTTAATTTAATATAACGTAATGTACTTCAATGAAACTGTAATTAAATGTAATGATTTAATTTATAATGTAAGAATGTGCTTTAAAATGGAAGTGTAATTAAACAACAAGTGAATATGAAGTAATCCATAATTGTAATCGTAATTGTAATGAACCAAAATTAATACGTACTCAGTCGTGTACTTAATTTGTACTTATGTGTACTATTACGAAATGATATCGCCTTCATAAATGTAGACTCGGCGAAAAATACAAATTAGTTTTTATTTTTATCTTTCAAAACATCTGATCATGTGTTTAAAAAAGGGGGAAATTTAACCTTCAACTGTCCTCCCCAAAACATTTAAGTTTATATTATACATGCACTACTTCTTCATTAGACTTCTTCATTATAGCACTTCATTACGAGACTCCTTTGTTAGCAGCCTCGCTGCGAGGAGGGGGCAGAGGCCCCTTGCCTCCTTAACTATTTTTAGATTCCAGCCTGAGCCATGGTCGAAAGAGGTCGAACTTCTACCCTTGTAAATTCAGAGCAGTACCTGTACATTTTCAGAAGTAAACTAAATGTAAGAGAAAGTTTTTATCTTTTTTCCTTCGAGCCTTGTTCTCTTCAGGAACTCAGTCAGTTAAGTCGACAAGTTATAAAAGAAAAGTCGATAATTTTAGTATCAGAGAAAGTATCAGAGTATTATAAAAAGAGAAGAATTAATAAGCGAGAGAAAGAGACAACCCAAGCACCATAGAAGATATTGGCATAACGGTCTGGCGAGTCTGTAGCCAAGAGTTTAACAGAGTGGCGACCGAAAAGAATTAGAATGTTATAGAAGAAATATCCGTTGCTTGCCTCCTAACTAGAACCCCCGTCGATCCGAACCGACTCAGGGCCATAGACGGAGGGTTAACAGTCTGAGACCTTGCCAGGATCTTAACAGATTTTAAGAAAAAGATTATTTTAAGAAGATTATTATTTTAAGAAGATTATTATTTTAAGAAGAAAAGTATCAAGAAGAAATATCCGGTCCTAGCCTCACAACAGGAACGCCCCATCGACGTCGAACGACCATAGGGACACAGAAGAAGGAGGATAACATCGTGGCGACCCTATAGCCAGGATAAGAAGAAGAAGAAGATATGGGTCTAACATTGTGGCGACCCTTTACCAGATAAGAAAAAGATTTTTAGAAGAAGATTTTAACAAGAAGATTTTTAACGAAGATTTTTAACAAGAAGATTTTAACAAGAAGATTTTTAACAAGAAGATTTTTAACAAGAGGATTTTAACAAGAGGCCACTCTTTGGCCAAGAATAGAAATTACCCTGCATCAGGATAAAACCAGTTGACCGGCGTGTCACGACTTCTAGTTCGTAACATCCACCCTTGAACCGGTGTGTCACGACTCCAAGTTCTCCACGCCTAGTTTCATCCAAGAAGAAGTAGCCAGCAAGACGTCTTCAGGACACGTCTCAAGGATTTCCCCATATAAAATTTTGTTAAGTACAGTTTTTTTTTTAAGTAATTTATAAACACTTGAAAAGTCCGTATTATTAACAGTTAATAATGAGTATCAAGTTAGAATTTACAAGAAACACAGTGAACATTTCAGACACCAGTGATACATTTTTTTAGTGAAACAGTAATTTTCACAGAAGTTAAATGTAACAGAAGTTAAAAGTCACAGAGTTAATTTCAAAGAGAATTAATTTCAAAGAGAGTTAATTTCAAAGAGAGTTAATTTCAAGAGAGTTAATTTCAAGAGAGTTAATTTCAAGAGAGTTAATTTCAGTTATTTTCACTGTTATATTCAGTATAGAATAATTTTATTTTATGTACCTTCCCGTACATTCGAGTGAAATGTTGTTTACATTTTATATTTTTGTTTGCAAATTTTTTTCAAATTATTGAATTGAATTGACTTGCAAATTAAGAGAGGAGAGAGAGTTTACAGAGAGTTTACAGAGAGTTTATAGAGAGTTTATAGATTTAGAGAGATACTTGAAGTAGTTTTGAAGTCATATTTTTGAAGTCATTTTTTGAAGTCAATTTTTGAAGTCAGAAGGTTGCACCAAGAGGGTCGACCAAAACAGAGGTTAATCGTCTCCACTTGAATAGAGATCAAGTGCAGTCATTTTCCATTTTTAGTTAATTTCAAGTTAGACAGTTTAAGTTATAGAGATACTTGATTGCATTTCAAGTAAGTCGGTTGCACCAAGAGGGTCAACCAAAACAGAGGTTAATCGTCTCCACTTGAATAGAGATCAAGTGCAGTCATTTTCCATTTTCAGTTAATTTCAAATCAGTTTTCAGTTTCGGTTGGTTGCATCCAAGAGGGACAACCAAACCCCAGAGATTTATAAGGATACTCGAAGTAGTTTCGAGTCAGTTTTAGTTGCAAATCAGTTTTCAGTTTCAGAAGGTTGCATCCAAGGGGGACAACCGCCCCAGAGATTTCAGTTATATTCGAAGTCAGAGTTATATTCGAAGTCAGAGTTTTATTCGAAGTTAGAGAGTTTTATTTGAAGTTAGAGAGTTCAAGTCAAAGTTAGTTTTTAAGTCGAAGTTAGTTTTCAAGTCCCAAGTTTTCAATGCAGTCAATTGAATTCAACCTTTTTTTGTTGTTCAAGAGAATTTAATTCAACCTTTTTTTTGTTGTAAAAGAGAATTAAATTCAACCTGAATTGACCCGTTTGTCTCTAGTTTAACTTTTTTTTTGTTTGTGAGAAGGAACTTGACCGATTTGTCTTTTCTTTTTCATGCATTGTTACGTATATAAATATATAGTCATGTAATTTATTATTTGTAACAAAACCGTTTTTCAATTGTTTGTAATGACTTTGATAATCATTGTAATGTATACGTGATAATAATAGTTGTGTAACAATTAATCGATCATGTACCTAATTTATCCTGCTCTGTACGATCGGGAAATTTACCCGTATGACCGCACATACCCTAAATTTCAGTCATTTAATTTTTAATAAAACTTCTACACAATAAAACAGATGTATTTGTGTATATGCAAACAAGTTTTCAGATTAAAAAAATCAAATAATTCAAATTCTATCAACATTCAACGAAAGAGTATAATTTTTCTACTTAACATGCAAAAATTATTAAACCTTTTTAATATTTTTTTATTATATAAAAATAATTTTTAATGAAAAATTTACCTGTAATTAGATTTTATAATAATTGACCTTGAGCTTAAAGGATTTTATAATAATAATAATAATAATAATAACAATGATTGACTTAGACTTAAAATATTTTATAACCCTAAACCCATCTTAAATTATTATACATTATTTTTAAACTTTGTTCATTCAAAAACCTTCCAAATCCCTACACATACACACGCATGTATGCGCACTATATATATATATATATATACAAACCTTATGCTAAAATCATTGGATGTCACAATAAACTATTTCATAGCGTGTAAGTGCTAACTATGCTATTTATATAGTCCTAAGCATTTTTGCTTATATATAAATTCTCGCTCATGCATTTATACAGTTAATTTAACAATCCTCTCAGCTAATCTGTCTCGAAATTATAAAATACACACTTTGTACCCAATAAACATAAATACACATTTGACCACAGGTCTATACATCATCCATTACGTAATTCGATTTTTTACCTACAATAGTCAATAAAATTAGTTTATCAATTGTACTATCATGGAAGCCTCGAAAAATCCATGAACTTTAAAATTTATGTTTTTCCCTTTTACCTATTCATTATGAATGTAATTTTCCCCACAGAAAAAAAAAATTAACAATATCATTCTTTCTCTAACTTAAATTTTTCTCTAAATTAACGTATTAATCCTTTATTCTGTTTGTATAAAAGTAAAGTTTTAATCTTTGAATTTTTATATTTATCATAGCCCTCTAAGCGAGTGTCATGTTAAAAATTTGATTACACTGCATTGTACTCAACTACCCGAACTCGTTCTGTATAAAATTTGTATTGTAAAGAATGTCGTCATCGAACTTGAATTACTTACGATGTTATTTTCTCAATTGTATTATATTGTATTAATTGTATTATATTATTGTATTAATACCATTTTAGGGGGGGGGAAATACTGTAAAAAGTGAACAATGAACAATTCCTACACCATCATTATATGGATTCATTGTCTTCATGCAGAACTTATGTTCGTATAGTTTTATGTTCGAATGTCCATTTTTACATAAGAAACCAAAATCGCCTAAGCGAGTTTTTGGATAGAATTTCGATTTGTACGTCTTTATTCATTACTGTATTTATCTAATTCATCTTTTCTAATAATGACTTATACACTATGACGTCACAAAATAACTTTGTTCTCTTTACGTTTCCCATACTTTGTACACTGAATCACGTTCTTAGTATTTGGACATCTTCCGTATTCAATGTATGATAAATTATTTAGTAATAATGTTGTGGTGTTATGTAGTATAAATATCATTATTCAACCATACTCATTCTTACATTGATGTTCTTTCTTGACCGCTATCCTTTATTAATTTTATTACTTATTCATTCATCTACCTATTGTCTACTTATGCCCTATCAACTTATCAGTCTATGTTTACTCGTGTCTATATTACGCACACAACCTATTGTGTGACGAATGATATGTGTACACTACTGTGTGCAGTCGTACATGTCTATTGACGATCATGATTACGTACATGTATTCTTTTTACGTTTTATTTTCTTTTATTATTTCACCTCTCGCAAGTTGTTTATTATTGCTGAGACGAAGGTTCGAATTCCGCTGACTGACAGAATCGAGCGCTTCGAAGATAAATACCTCCGTTCGCTCTGATTTCAAATTTATAACATTATAACATATTATTTCGTAAATAAATTATCTCGTAAGTGCCATGTACTTTGTATTATATTTCTAACATCGTAATTGTCTATTAATATGAAACACTGTAAAAAACAAAACAAAGTTATAGTAACTGTTTAATTGTAATTAACTGTAATACTTTAATTTAATATAACGTAATGTACTTCAATGAAACTGTAATTAAATGTAATGATTTAATTTATAATGTAAGAATGTGCTTTAAAATGGAAGTGTAATTAAACAACAAGTGAATATGAAGTAATCCATAATTGTAATCGTAATTGTAATGAACCAAAATTAATACGTACTCAGTCGTGTACTTAATTTGTACTTATGTGTACTATTACGAAATGATATCGCCTTCATAAATGTAGACTCGGCGAAAAATACAAATTAGTTTTTATTTTTATCTTTCAAAACATCTGATCATGTGTTTAAAAAAGGGGGAAATTTAACCTTCAACTGTCCTCCCCCAAAACATTTAAGTTTATATTATACATGCACTACTTCTTCATTAGACTTCTTCATTATAGCACTTCATTACGAGACTCCTTTGTTAGCAGCCTCGCTGCGAGGAGGGGGCAGAGGCCCCTTGCCTCCTTAACTATTTTTAGATTCCAGCCTGAGCCATGGTCGAAAGAGGTCGAACTTCTACCCTTGTAAATTCAGAGCAGTACCTGTACATTTTCAGAAGTAAACTAAATGTAAGAGAAAGTTTTTATCTTTTTTCCTTCGAGCCTTGTTCTCTTCAGGAACTCAGTCAGTTAAGTCGACAAGTTATAAAAGAAAAGTCGATAATTTTAGTATCAGAGAAAGTATCAGAGTATTATAAAAAGAGAAGAATTAATAAGCGAGAGAAAGAGACAACCCAAGCACCATAGAAGATATTGGCATAACGGTCTGGCGAGTCTGTAGCCAAGAGTTTAACAGAGTGGCGACCGAAAAGAATTAGAATGTTATAGAAGAAATATCCGTTGCTTGCCTCCTAACTAGAACCCCCGTCGATCCGAACCGACTCAGGGCCATAGACGGAGGGGTTAACAGTCTGAGACCTTGCCAGGATCTTAACAGATTTTAAGAAAAAGATTATTTTAAGAAGATTATTATTTAAGAAGATTATTATTTTAAGAAGAAAAGTATCAAGAAGAAATATCCGGTCCTAGCCTCACAACAGGAACGCCCCATCGACGTCGAACGACCATAGGGACACAGAAGAAGGAGGATAACATCGTGGCGACCCTATAGCCAGGATAAGAAGAAGAAGAAGATATGGGGTCTAACATTGTGGCGACCCTTTACCAGATAAGAAAAAGATTTTAGAAGAAGATTTTAACAAGAAGATTTTTAACGAAGATTTTTAACAAGAAGATTTTAACAAGAAGATTTTTAACAAGAAGATTTTTAACAAGAGGATTTTAACAAGAGGCACTCTTTGGCCAAGAATAGAAATTACCCTGCATCAGGATAAAACCAGTTGACCGGCGTGTCACGACTTCTAGTTCGTAACATCCACCTTGAACCGGTGTGTCACGACTCCAAGTTCTCCACGCCTAGTTTCATCCAAGAAGAAGTAGCCAGCAAGACGTCTTCAGGACACGTCTCAAGGATTTCCCCATATAAAATTTTGTTAAGTAGTTTTTTTTTTAAGTAATTTATAAACACTTGAAAAGTCCGTATTATTAACAGTTAATAATGAGTATCAAGTTAGAATTTACAAGAAACACAGTGAACATTTCAGACACCAGTGATACATTTTTTTAGTGAAACAGTAATTTTCACAGAAGTTAAATGTAACAGAAGTTAAAAGTCACAGAGTTAATTTCAAAGAGAGTTAATTTCAAAGAGAGTTAATTTCAAAGAGATTAATTTCAAGAGAGTTAATTTCAAGAGAGTTAATTTCAAGAGAGTTAATTTCAGTTATTTTCACTGTTATATTCAGTATAGAATAATTTTATTTTATGTACCTTCCCGTACATTCGAGTGAAATGTTGTTTACATTTTATATTTTTGTTTGCAAATTTTTTTCAAATTATTGAATTGAATTGACTTGCAAATTAAGAGAGAGAGAGAGAGTTTACAGAGAGTTTACAGAGAGTTTATAGAGAGTTTATAGATTTAGAGAGATACTTGAAGTAGTTTTGAAGTCATATTTTTGAAGTCATTTTTTGAAGTCAATTTTTGAAGTCAGAAGGTTGCACCAAGAGGGTCGACCAAAACAGAGGTTAATCGTCTCCACTTGAATAGAGATCAAGTGCAGTCATTTTCCATTTTTAGTTAATTTCAAGTTAGACAGTTTAAGTTATAGAGATACTTGATTGCATTTCAAGTAAGTCGGTTGCACCAAGAGGGTCAACCAAAACAGAGGTTAATCGTCTCCACTTGAATAGAGATCAAGTGCAGTCATTTTCCATTTTCAGTTAATTTCAAATCAGTTTTCAGTTTCGGTTGGTTGCATCCAAGAGGGACAACCAAACCCCAGAGATTTATAAGGATACTCGAAGTAGTTTCGAGTCAGTTTTAGTTGCAAATCAGTTTTCAGTTTCAGAAGGTTGCATCCAAGGGGGACAACCGCCCCAGAGATTTCAGTTATATTCGAAGTCAGAGTTATATTCGAAGTCAGAGTTTTATTCGAAGTTAGAGAGTTTTATTTGAAGTTAGAGAGTTCAAGTCAAAGTTAGTTTTTAAGTCGAAGTTAGTTTTCAAGTCCCAAGTTTTCAATGCAGTCAATTGAATTCAACCTTTTTTTGTTGTTCAAGAGAATTTAATTCAACCTTTTTTTTGTTGTAAAAGAGAATTAAATTCAACCTGAATTGACCCGTTTGTCTCTAGTTTAACTTTTTTTTTGTTTGTGAGAAGGAACTTGACCGATTTGTCTTTTCTTTTTCATGCATTGTTACGTATATAAATATATAGTCATGTAATTTATTATTTGTAACAAAACCGTTTTTCAATTGTTTGTAATGACTTTGATAATCATTGTAATGTATACGTGATAATAATAGTTGTGTAACAATTAATCGATCATGTACCTAATTTATCCTGCTCTGTACGATCGGGAAATTACCCGTATGACCGCACATACCCTAAATTTCAGTCATTTAATTTTTAATAAAACTTCTACACAATAAAACAGATGTATTTGTGTATATGCAAACAAGTTTTCAGATTAAAAAAATCAAATAATTCAAATTCTATCAACATTCAACGAAAGAGTATAATTTTTCTACTTAACATGCAAAAATTATTAAACCTTTTTAATATTTTTTTATTATATAAAAATAATTTTTAATGAAAAATTTACCTGTAATTAGATTTTATAATAATTGACCTTGAGCTTAAAGGATTTTATAATAATAATAATAATAATAATAACAATGATTGACTTAGACTTAAAATATTTTATAACCCTAAACCCATCTTAAATTATTATACATTATTTTTAAACTTTGTTCATTCAAAAACCTTCCAAATCCCTACACATACACACGCATGTATGCGCACTATATATATATATATATATATACAAACCTTATGCTAAAATCATTGGATGTCACAATAAACTATTTCATAGCGTGTAAGTGCTAACTATGCTATTTATATAGTCCTAAGCATTTTTGCTTACTATATATAAATTCTCGCTCATGCATTTATACAGTTAATTTAACAATCCTCTCAGCTAATCTGTCTCGAAATTATAAAATACACACTTTGTACCCAATAAACATAAATACACATTTGACCACAGGTCTATACATCATCCATTACGTAATTCGATTTTTTACCTACAATAGTCAATAAAATTAGTTTATCAATTGTACTATCATGGAAGCCTCGAAAAATCCATGAACTTTAAAATTTATGTTTTTCCCTTTTACCTATTCATTATGAATGTAATTTTCCCCACAGAAAAAAAAAATTAACAATATCATTCTTTCTCTAACTTAAATTTTTCTCTAAATTAACGTATTAATCCTTTATTCTGTTTGTATAAAAGTAAAGTTTTAATCTTTGAATTTTTATATTTATCATAGCCCTCTAAGCGAGTGTCATGTTAAAAATTTGATTACACTGCATTGTACTCAACTACCCGAACTCGTTCTGTATAAAATTTGTATTGTAAAGAATGTCGTCATCGAACTTGAATTACTTACGATGTTATTTTCTCAATTGTATTATATTGTATTAATTGTATTATATTATTGTATTAATACCATTTTAGGGGGGGGAAATACTGTAAAAAGTGAACAATGAACAATTCCTACACCATCATTATATGGATTCATTGTCTTCATGCAGAACTTATGTTCGTATAGTTTTATGTTCGAATGTCCATTTTTACATAAGAAACCAAAATCGCCTAAGCGAGTTTTTGGATAGAATTTCGATTTGTACGTCTTTATTCATTACTGTATTTATCTAATTCATCTTTTCTAATAATGACTTATACACTATGACGTCACAAAATAACTTTGTTCTCTTTACGTTTCCCATACTTTGTACACTGAATCACGTTCTTAGTATTTGGACATCTTCCGTATTCAATGTATGATAAATTATTTAGTAATAATGTTGTGGTGTTATGTAGTATAAATATCATTATTCAACCATACTCATTCTTACATTGATGTTCTTTCTTGACCGCTATCCTTTATTAATTTTATTACTTATTCATTCATCTACCTATTGTCTACTTATGCCCTATCAACTTATCAGTCTATGTTTACTCGTGTCTATATTACGCACACAACCTATTGTGTGACGAATGATATGTGTACACTACTGTGTGCAGTCGTACATGTCTATTGACGATCATGATTACGTACATGTATTCTTTTTACGTTTTATTTTCTTTTATTATTTCACCTCTCGCAAGTTGTTTATTATTGCTGAGACGAAGGTTCGAATTCCGCTGACTGACAGAATCGAGCGCTTCGAAGATAAATACCTCCGTTCGCTCTGATTTCAAATTTATAACATTATAACATATTATTTCGTAAATAAATTATCTCGTAAGTGCCATGTACTTTGTATTATATTTCTAACATCGTAATTGTCTATTAATATGAAACACTGTAAAAAAACAAAACAAAGTTATAGTAACTGTTTAATTGTAATTAACTGTAATACTTTAATTTAATATAACGTAATGTACTTCAATGAAACTGTAATTAAATGTAATGATTTAATTTATAATGTAAGAATGTGCTTTAAAATGGAAGTGTAATTAAACAACAAGTGAATATGAAGTAATCCATAATTGTAATCGTAATTGTAATGAACCAAAATTAATACGTACTCAGTCGTGTACTTAATTTGTACTTATGTGTACTATTACGAAATGATATCGCCTTCATAAATGTAGACTCGGCGAAAAATACAAATTAGTTTTTATTTTTATCTTTCAAAACATCTGATCATGTGTTTAAAAAAGGGGGAAATTTAACCTTCAACTGTCCTCCCCCAAAACATTTAAGTTTATATTATACATGCACTACTTCTTCATTAGACTTCTTCATTATAGCACTTCATTACGAGACTCCTTTGTTAGCAGCCTCGCTGCGAGGAGGGGGCAGAGGCCCCTTGCCTCCTTAACTATTTTTAGATTCCAGCCTGAGCCATGGTCGAAAGAGGTCGAACTTCTACCCTTGTAAATTCAGAGCAGTACCTGTACATTTTCAGAAGTAAACTAAATGTAAGAGAAAGTTTTTATCTTTTTCCTTCGAGCCTTGTTCTCTTCAGGAACTCAGTCAGTTAAGTCGACAAGTTATAAAAGAAAAGTCGATAATTTTAGTATCAGAGAAAGTATCAGAGTATTATAAAAAGAGAAGAATTAATAAGCGAGAGAAAGAGACAACCCAAGCACCATAGAAGATATTGGCATAACGGTCTGGCGAGTCTGTAGCCAAGAGTTTAACAGAGTGGCGACCGAAAAGAATTAGAATGTTATAGAAGAAATATCCGTTGCTTGCCTCCTAACTAGAACCCCCGTCGATCCGAACCGACTCAGGGCCATAGACGGAGGGGTTAACAGTCTGAGACCTTGCCAGGATCTTAACAGATTTTAAGAAAAAGATTATTTTAAGAAGATTATTATTTTAAGAAGATTATTATTTTAAGAAGAAAAGTATCAAGAAGAAATATCCGGTCCTAGCCTCACAACAGGAACGCCCCATCGACGTCGAACGACCATAGGGACACAGAAGAAGGAGGATAACATCGTGGCGACCCTATAGCCAGGATAAGAAGAAGAAGAAGATATGGGGTCTAACATTGTGGCGACCCTTTACCAGATAAGAAAAAGATTTTTAGAAGAAGATTTTAACAAGAAGATTTTTAACGAAGATTTTTAACAAGAAGATTTTAACAAGAAGATTTTTAACAAGAAGATTTTTAACAAGAGGATTTTAACAAGAGGCTACTCTTTGGCCAAGAATAGAAATTACCCTGCATCAGGATAAAACCAGTTGACCGGCGTGTCACGACTTCTAGTTCGTAACATCCACCCTTGAACCGGTGTGTCACGACTCCAAGTTCTCCACGCCTAGTTTCATCCAAGAAGAAGTAGCCAGCAAGACGTCTTCAGGACACGTCTCAAGGATTTCCCCATATAAAATTTTGTTAAGTAGTTTTTTTTTTTAAGTAATTTATAAACACTTGAAAAGTCCGTATTATTAACAGTTAATAATGAGTATCAAGTTAGAATTTACAAGAAACACAGTGAACATTTCAGACACCAGTGATACATTTTTTTAGTGAAACAGTAATTTTCACAGAAGTTAAATGTAACAGAAGTTAAAAGTCACAGAGTTAATTTCAAAGAGAGTTAATTTCAAAGAGAGTTAATTTCAAAGAGAGTTAATTTCAAGAGAGTTAATTTCAAGAGAGTTAATTTCAAGAGAGTTAATTTCAGTTATTTTCACTGTTATATTCAGTATAGAATAATTTTATTTTATGTACCTTCCCGTACATTCGAGTGAAATGTTGTTTACATTTTATATTTTTGTTTGCAAATTTTTTTCAAATTATTGAATTGAATTGACTTGCAAATTAAGAGAGAGAGAGAGAGTTTACAGAGAGTTTACAGAGAGTTTATAGAGAGTTTATAGATTTAGAGAGATACTTGAAGTAGTTTTGAAGTCATATTTTTGAAGTCATTTTTTGAAGTCAATTTTTGAAGTCAGAAGGTTGCACCAAGAGGGTCGACCAAAACAGAGGTTAATCGTCTCCACTTGAATAGAGATCAAGTGCAGTCATTTTCCATTTTTAGTTAATTTCAAGTTAGACAGTTTAAGTTATAGAGATACTTGATTGCATTTCAAGTAAGTCGGTTGCACCAAGAGGGTCAACCAAAACAGAGGTTAATCGTCTCCACTTGAATAGAGATCAAGTGCAGTCATTTTCCATTTTCAGTTAATTTCAAATCAGTTTTCAGTTTCGGTTGGTTGCATCCAAGAGGGACAACCAAACCCCAGAGATTTATAAGGATACTCGAAGTAGTTTCGAGTCAGTTTTAGTTGCAAATCAGTTTTCAGTTTCAGAAGGTTGCATCCAAGGGGGACAACCGCCCCAGAGATTTCAGTTATATTCGAAGTCAGAGTTATATTCGAAGTCAGAGTTTTATTCGAAGTTAGAGAGTTTTATTTGAAGTTAGAGAGTTCAAGTCAAAGTTAGTTTTTAAGTCGAAGTTAGTTTTCAAGTCCCAAGTTTTCAATGCAGTCAATTGAATTCAACCTTTTTTTGTTGTTCAAGAGAATTTAATTCAACCTTTTTTTTGTTGTAAAAGAGAATTAAATTCAACCTGAATTGACCCGTTTGTCTCTAGTTTAACTTTTTTTTTGTTTGTGAGAAGGAACTTGACCGATTTGTCTTTTCTTTTTCATGCATTGTTACGTATATAAATATATAGTCATGTAATTTATTATTTGTAACAAAACCGTTTTTCAATTGTTTGTAATGACTTTGATAATCATTGTAATGTATACGTGATAATAATAGTTGTGTAACAATTAATCGATCATGTACCTAATTTATCCTGCTCTGTACGATCGGGAAATTTACCCGTATGACCGCACATACCCTAAATTTCAGTCATTTAATTTTTAATAAAACTTCTACACAATAAAACAGATGTATTTGTGTATATGCAAACAAGTTTTCAGATTAAAAAAATCAAATAATTCAAATTCTATCAACATTCAACGAAAGAGTATAATTTTTCTACTTAACATGCAAAAATTATTAAACCTTTTTAATATTTTTTTATTATATAAAAATAATTTTTAATGAAAAATTTACCTGTAATTAGATTTTATAATAATTGACCTTGAGCTTAAAGGATTTTATAATAATAATAATAATAATAACAATGATTGACTTAGACTTAAAATATTTTATAACCCTAAACCCATCTTAAATTATTATACATTATTTTTAAACTTTGTTCATTCAAAAACCTTCCAAATCCCTACACATACACACGCATGTATGCGCACTATATATATATATATATATACAAACCTTATGCTAAAATCATTGGATGTCACAATAAACTATTTCATAGCGTGTAAGTGCTAACTATGCTATTTATATAGTCCTAAGCATTTTTGCTTACTATATATAAATTCTCGCTCATGCATTTATACAGTTAATTTAACAATCCTCTCAGCTAATCTGTCTCGAAATTATAAAATACACACTTTGTACCCAATAAACATAAATACACATTTGACCACAGGTCTATACATCATCCATTACGTAATTCGATTTTTTACCTACAATAGTCAATAAAATTAGTTTATCAATTGTACTATCATGGAAGCCTCGAAAAATCCATGAACTTTAAAATTTATGTTTTTCCCTTTTACCTATTCATTATGAATGTAATTTTCCCCACAGAAAAAAAAAAAAAAAAAAAAAATTAACAATATCATTCTTTCTCTAACTTAAATTTTTCTCTAAATTAACGTATTAATCCTTTATTCTGTTTGTATAAAAGTAAAGTTTTAATCTTTGAATTTTTATATTTATCATAGCCCTCTAAGCGAGTGTCATGTTAAAAATTTGATTACACTGCATTGTACTCAACTACCCGAACTCGTTCTGTATAAAATTTGTATTGTAAAGAATGTCGTCATCGAACTTGAATTACTTACGATGTTATTTTCTCAATTGTATTATATTGTATTAATTGTATTATATTATTGTATTAATACCATTTTAGGGGGGGGGAAATACTGTAAAAAGTGAACAATGAACAATTCCTACACCATCATTATATGGATTCATTGTCTTCATGCAGAACTTATGTTCGTATAGTTTTATGTTCGAATGTCCATTTTTACATAAGAAACCAAAATCGCCTAAGCGAGTTTTTGGATAGAATTTCGATTTGTACGTCTTTATTCATTACTGTATTTATCTAATTCATCTTTTCTAATAATGACTTATACACTATGACGTCACAAAATAACTTTGTTCTCTTTACGTTTCCCATACTTTGTACACTGAATCACGTTCTTAGTATTTGGACATCTTCCGTATTCAATGTATGATAAATTATTTAGTAATAATGTTGTGGTGTTATGTAGTATAAATATCATTATTCAACCATACTCATTCTTACATTGATGTTCTTTCTTGACCGCTATCCTTTATTAATTTTATTACTTATTCATTCATCTACCTATTGTCTACTTATGCCCTATCAACTTATCAGTCTATGTTTACTCGTGTCTATATTACGCACACAACCTATTGTGTGACGAATGATATGTGTACACTACTGTGTGCAGTCGTACATGTCTATTGACGATCATGATTACGTACATGTATTCTTTTTACGTTTTATTTTCTTTTATTATTTCACCTCTCGCAAGTTGTTTATTATTGCTGAGACGAAGGTTCGAATTCCGCTGACTGACAGAATCGAGCGCTTCGAAGATAAATACCTCCGTTCGCTCTGATTTCAAATTTATAACATTATAACATATTATTTCGTAAATAAATTATCTCGTAAGTGCCATGTACTTTGTATTATATTTCTAACATCGTAATTGTCTATTAATATGAAACACTGTAAAAAAACAAAACAAAGTTATAGTAACTGTTTAATTGTAATTAACTGTAATACTTTAATTTAATATAACGTAATGTACTTCAATGAAACTGTAATTAAATGTAATGATTTAATTTATAATGTAAGAATGTGCTTTAAAATGGAAGTGTAATTAAACAACAAGTGAATATGAAGTAATCCATAATTGTAATCGTAATTGTAATGAACCAAAATTAATACGTACTCAGTCGTGTACTTAATTTGTACTTATGTGTACTATTACGAAATGATATCGCCTTCATAAATGTAGACTCGGCGAAAAATACAAATTAGTTTTTATTTTTATCTTTCAAAACATCTGATCATGTGTTTAAAAAAGGGGGAAATTTAACCTTCAACTGTCCTCCCCCAAAACATTTAAGTTTATATTATACATGCACTACTTCTTCATTAGACTTCTTCATTATAGCACTTCATTACGAGACTCCTTTGTTAGCAGCCTCGCTGCGAGGAGGGGGCAGAGGCCCCTTGCCTCCTTAACTATTTTTAGATTCCAGCCTGAGCCATGGTCGAAAGAGGTCGAACTTCTACCCTTGTAAATTCAGAGCAGTACCTGTACATTTTCAGAAGTAAACTAAATGTAAGAGAAAGTTTTTATCTTTTTTCCTTCGAGCCTTGTTCTCTTCAGGAACTCAGTCAGTTAAGTCGACAAGTTATAAAAGAAAAGTCGATAATTTTAGTATCAGAGAAAGTATCAGAGTATTATAAAAGAGAAGAATTAATAGCGAGAGAAAGAGACAACCCAAGCACCATAGAAGATATTGGCATAACGGTCTGGCGAGTCTGTAGCCAAGAGTTTAACAGAGTGGCGACCGAAAAGAATTAGAATGTTATAGAAGAAATATCCGTTGCTTGCCTCCTAACTAGAACCCCCGTCGATCCGAACCGACTCAGGGCCATAGACGGAGGGGTTAACAGTCTGAGACCTTGCCAGGATCTTAACAGATTTAAGAAAAAGATTATTTAAGAAGATTTATTTTAAGAAGATTATTATTAAGAAGAAAAGTATCAAGAAGAAATATCCGGTCCTAGCCTCACAACAGGAACGCCCCATCGACGTCGAACGACCATAGGGACACAGAAGAAGGAGGATAACATCGTGGCGAACCCTATAGCCAGGATAAGAAGAAGAAGAAGATATGGGGTCTAACATTGTGGCGACCCTTTACCAGATAAGAAAAAAGATTTTTAGAAGAAGATTTTAACAAGAAGATTTTTAACGAAGATTTTTAACAAGAAGATTTTAACAAGAAGATTTTTAACAAGAAGATTTTTAACAAGAGGATTTTAACAAGAGGCTACTCTTTGGCCAAGAATAGAAATTACCCTGCATCAGGATAAAACCAGTTGACCGGCGTGTCACGACTTTCTAGTTCGTAACATCCACCCTTGAACCGGTGTGTCACGACTCCAAGTTCTCCACGCCTAGTTTCATCCAAGAGAAGTAGCCAGCAAGACGTTTCAGGACACGTCTCAAGGATTTCCCCATATAAAATTTTGTTAAGTAGTTTTTTTTTTTTAAGTAATTTATAAACACTTGAAAAGTCCGTATTATTATTACACATTAATAATGAGTATCAAGTTAGAATTTACAAGAAAACACAGTGAACATTTCAGACACCAGTGATACATTTTTTTAGTGAAACAGTAATTTTCACAGAAGTTAAATGTAACAGAAGTTAAAAGTCACAGAGTTAATTTCAAAGAGAGTTAATTTCAAAGAGAGTTAATTTCAAAGAGAGTTAATTTCAAGAGAGTTAATTTCAAGAGAGTTAATTTCAAGAGAGTTAATTTCAGTTATTTTCACTGTTATATTCAGTATAGAATAATTTTATTTATGTACCTTCCCGTACATTCGAGTGAAAGTTGTTTACATTTTATATTTTTGTTTGCAAATTTTTTTCAAATTATTGAATTGAATTGACTTGCAAATTAAGAGAGAGAGAGAGAGTTTACAGAGAGTTTACAGAGAGTTTATAGAGAGTTTATAGATTTAGAGAGATACTTGAAGTAGTTTTGAAGTCATATTTTTGAAGTCATTTTTGAAGTCAATTTTTGAAGTCAGAAGGTTGCACCAAGAGGGTCGACCAAAACAGAGGTTAATCGTCTCCACTTGAATAGAGATCAAGTGCAGTCATTTTTCCATTTTTAGTTAATTTCAAGTTAGACAGTTTAAGTTATAGAGATACTTGATTGCATTTCAAGTAAGTCGGTTGCACCAAGAGGGTCAACCAAAACAGAGGTTAATCGTCTCCACTTGAATAGAGATCAAGTGCAGTCATTTTCCATTTTCAGTTAATTTCAAATCAGTTTTCAGTTTCGGTTGGTTGCATCCAAGAGGGACAACCAAACCCCAGAGATTTATAAGGATACTCGAAGTAGTTTCGAGTCAGTTTTAGTTGCAAATCAGTTTTCAGTTTCAGAAGGTTGCATCCAAGGGGGACAACCGCCCCAGAGATTTCAGTTATATTCGAAGTCAGAGTTATATTCGAAGTCAGAGTTTTATTCGAAGTTAGAGAGTTTTATTTGAAGTTAGAGAGTTCAAGTCAAAGTTAGTTTTTAAGTCGAAGTTAGTTTTCAAGTCCCAAGTTTTCAATGCAGTCAATGAATTCAACCTTTTTTTGTTGTTCAAGAGAATTTAATTCAACCTTTTTTTTGTTGTAAAAGAGAATTAAATTCAACCTGAATTGACCCGTTTGTCTCTAGTTTAACTTTTTTTTGTTTGTGAGAAGGAACTTGACCGATTTGTCTTTTCTTTTTCATGCATTGTTACGTATATAAATATATAGTCATGTAATTTATTATTTGTAACAAAACCGTTTTTCAATTGTTTGTAATGACTTTGATAATCATTGTAATGTATACGTGATAATAATAGTTTGTGTAACAATTAATCGATCATGTACCTAATTTATCCTGCTCTGTACGATCGGGAAATTTACCCGTATGACCGCACATACCCTAAATTTCAGTCATTTAATTTTTAATAAAACTTCTACACAATAAAACAGATGTATTTGTGTATATGCAAACAAGTTTTCAGATTAAAAAAATCAAATAATTCAAATTCTATCAACATTCAACGAAAGAGTAATTTTTCTACTTAACATGCAAAAATTATTAAACCTTTTTAATATTTTTTATTATATAAAAATAATTTTTAATGAAAAATTTACCTGTAATTAGATTTTATAATAATTGACCTTGAGCTTAAAGGATTTTATAATAATAATAATAATAATAATAACAATGATTGACTTAGACTTAAAATATTTTATAACCCTAAACCCATCTTAAATTATTATACATTATTTTTAAACTTTGTTCATTCAAAAACCTTCCAAATCCCTACACATACACACGCATGTATGCGCACTATATATATATATATATATATACAAACCTTATGCTAAAATCATTGGATGTCACAATAAACTATTTCATAGCGTGTAAGTGCTAACTATGCTATTTATATAGTCCTAAGCATTTTTGCTTACTATATAAATTCTCGCTCATGCATTTATACAGTTAATTTAACAATCCTCTCAGCTAATCTGTCTCGAAATTATAAAATACACACTTTGTACCCAATAAACATAAATACACATTTGACCACAGGTCTATACATCATCCATTACGTAATTCGATTTTTTACCTACAATAGTCAATAAAATTAGTTTATCAATTGTACTATCATGGAAGCCTCGAAAAATCCATGAACTTTAAAATTTATGTTTTTCCCTTTTACCTATTCATTATGAATGTAATTTTCCCCACAGAAAAAAAAAATTAAAAAAAAAAAATTAACAATATCATTCTTTCTCTAACTTAAATTTTTCTCTAAATTAACGTATTAATCCTTTATTCTGTTTGTATAAAAGTAAAGTTTTAATCTTTGAATTTTTATATTTATCATAGCCCTCTAAGCGAGTGTCATGTTAAAAATTTGATTACACTGCATTGTACTCAACTACCCGAACTCGTTCTGTATAAAATTTGTATTGTAAAGAATGTCGTCATCGAACTTGAATTACTTACGATGTTATTTTCTCAATTGTATTATATTGTATTAATTGTATTATATTATTGTATTAATACCATTTTAGGGGGGGGAAATACTGTAAAAAGTGAACAATGAACAATTCCTACACCATCATTATATGGATTCATTGTCTTCATGCAGAACTTATGTTCGTATAGTTTTATGTTCGAATGTCCATTTTTACATAAGAAACCAAAATCGCCTAAGCGAGTTTTTGGATAGAATTTCGATTTGTACGTCTTTATTCATTACTGTATTTATCTAATTCATCTTTTCTAATAATGACTTATACACTATGACGTCACAAAATAACTTTGTTCTCTTTACGTTTCCCATACTTTGTACACTGAATCACGTTCTTAGTATTTGGACATCTTCCGTATTCAATGTATGATAAATTATTTAGTAATAATGTTGTGGTGTTATGTAGTATAAATATCATTATTCAACCATACTCATTCTTACATTGATGTTCTTTCTTGACCGCTATCCTTTATTAATTTTATTACTTATTCATTCATCTACCTATTGTCTACTTATGCCCTATCAACTTATCAGTCTATGTTTACTCGTGTCTATATTACGCACACAACCTATTGTGTGACGAATGATATGTGTACACTACTGTGTGCAGTCGTACATGTCTATTGACGATCATGATTACGTACATGTATTCTTTTTACGTTTTATTTTCTTTTATTATTTCACCTCTCGCAAGTTGTTTATTATTGCTGAGACGAAGGTTCGAATTCCGCTGACTGACAGAATCGAGCGCTTCGAAGATAAATACCTCCGTTCGCTCTGATTTCAAATTTATAACATTATAACATATTATTTCGTAAATAAATTATCTCGTAAGTGCCATGTACTTTGTATTATATTTCTAACATCGTAATTGTCTATTAATATGAAACACTGTAAAAAAACAAAACAAAGTTATAGTAACTGTTTAATTGTAATTAACTGTAATACTTTAATTTAATATAACGTAATGTACTTCAATGAAACTGTAATTAAATGTAATGATTTAATTTATAATGTAAGAATGTGCTTTAAAATGGAAGTGTAATTAAACAACAAGTGAATATGAAGTAATCCATAATTGTAATCGTAATTGTAATGAACCAAAATTAATACGTACTCAGTCGTGTACTTAATTTGTACTTATGTGTACTATTACGAAATGATATCGCCTTCATAAATGTAGACTCGGCGAAAAATACAAATTAGTTTTTATTTTTATCTTTCAAAACATCTGATCATGTGTTTAAAAAAGGGGGAAATTTAACCTTCAACTGTCCTCCCCCAAAACATTTAAGTTTATATTATACATGCACTACTTCTTCATTAGACTTCTTCATTATAGCACTTCATTACGAGACTCCTTTGTTAGCAGCCTCGCTGCGAGGAGGGGGCAGAGGCCCCTTGCCTCCTTAACTATTTTTAGATTCCAGCCTGAGCCATGGTCGAAAGAGGTCGAACTTCTACCCTTGTAAATTCAGAGCAGTACCTGTACATTTTCAGAAGTAAACTAAATGTAAGAGAAAGTTTTTATCTTTTTTCCTTCGAGCCTTGTTCTCTTCAGGAACTCAGTCAGTTAAGTCGACAAGTTATAAAAGAAAAGTCGATAATTTTAGTATCAGAGAAAGTATCAGAGTATTATAAAAAGAGAAGAATTAATAAGCGAGAGAAAGAGACAACCCAAGCACCATAGAAGATATTGGCATAACGGTCTGGCGAGTCTGTAGCCAAGAGTTTAACAGAGTGGCGACCGAAAAGAATTAGAATGTTATAGAAGAAATATCCGTTGCTTGCCTCCTAACTAGAACCCCCGTCGATCCGAACCGACTCAGGGCCATAGACGGAGGGGTTAACAGTCTGAGACCTTGCCAGGATCTTAACAGATTTTAAGAAAAAGATTATTTTAAGAAGATTATTATTTTAAGAAGATTATTATTTTAAGAAGAAAAGTATCAAGAAGAAATATCCGGTCCTAGCCTCACAACAGGAACGCCCCATCGACGTCGAACGACCATAGGGACACAGAAGAAGGAGGATAACATCGTGGCGACCCTATAGCCAGGATAAGAAGAAGAAGAAGATATGGGGTCTAACATTGTGGCGACCCTTTACCAGATAAGAAAAAGATTTTTAGAAGAAGATTTTAACAAGAAGATTTTTAACGAAGATTTTTAACAAGAAGATTTTAACAAGAAGATTTTTAACAAGAAGATTTTTAACAAGAGGATTTTAACAAGAGGCTACTCTTTGGCCAAGAATAGAAATTACCCTGCATCAGGATAAAACCAGTTGACCGGCGTGTCACGACTTCTAGTTCGTAACATCCACCCTTGAACCGGTGTGTCACGACTCCAAGTTCTCCACGCCTAGTTTCATCCAAGAAGAAGTAGCCAGCAAGACGTCTTCAGGACACGTCTCAAGGATTTCCCCATATAAAATTTTGTTAAGTAGTTTTTTTTTTAAGTAATTTATAAACACTTGAAAAGTCCGTATTATTAACAGTTAATAATGAGTATCAAGTTAGAATTTACAAGAAACACAGTGAACATTTCAGACACCAGTGATACATTTTTTTAGTGAAACAGTAATTTTCACAGAAGTTAAATGTAACAGAAGTTAAAAGTCACAGAGTTAATTTCAAAGAGAGTTAATTTCAAAGAGAGTTAATTTCAAAGAGAGTTAATTTCAAGAGAGTTAATTTCAAGAGAGTTAATTTCAAGAGAGTTAATTTCAGTTATTTTCACTGTTATATTCAGTATAGAATAATTTTATTTTATGTACCTTCCCGTACATTCGAGTGAAATGTTGTTTACATTTTATATTTTTGTTTGCAAATTTTTTTCAAATTATTGAATTGAATTGACTTGCAAATTAAGAGAGAGAGAGAGAGTTTACAGAGAGTTTACAGAGAGTTTATAGAGAGTTTATAGATTTAGAGAGATACTTGAAGTAGTTTTGAAGTCATATTTTTGAAGTCATTTTTTGAAGTCAATTTTTGAAGTCAGAAGGTTGCACCAAGAGGGTCGACCAAAACAGAGGTTAATCGTCTCCACTTGAATAGAGATCAAGTGCAGTCATTTTCCATTTTTAGTTAATTTCAAGTTAGACAGTTTAAGTTATAGAGATACTTGATTGCATTTCAAGTAAGTCGGTTGCACCAAGAGGGTCAACCAAAACAGAGGTTAATCGTCTCCACTTGAATAGAGATCAAGTGCAGTCATTTTCCATTTTCAGTTAATTTCAAATCAGTTTTCAGTTTCGGTTGGTTGCATCCAAGAGGGACAACCAAACCCCAGAGATTTATAAGGATACTCGAAGTAGTTTCGAGTCAGTTTTAGTTGCAAATCAGTTTTCAGTTTCAGAAGGTTGCATCCAAGGGGGACAACCGCCCCAGAGATTTCAGTTATATTCGAAGTCAGAGTTATATTCGAAGTCAGAGTTTTATTCGAAGTTAGAGAGTTTTATTTGAAGTTAGAGAGTTCAAGTCAAAGTTAGTTTTTAAGTCGAAGTTAGTTTTCAAGTCCCAAGTTTTCAATGCAGTCAATTGAATTCAACCTTTTTTTGTTGTTCAAGAGAATTTAATTCAACCTTTTTTGTTGTAAAAGAGAATTAAATTCAACCTGAATTGACCCGTTTGTCTCTAGTTTAACTTTTTTTTTGTTTGTGAGAAGGAACTTGACCGATTTGTCTTTTCTTTTTCATGCATTGTTACGTATATAAATATATAGTCATGTAATTTATTATTTGTAACAAAACCGTTTTTCAATTGTTTGTAATGACTTTGATAATCATTGTAATGTATACGTGATAATAATAGTTGTGTAACAATTAATCGATCATGTACCTAATTTATCCTGCTCTGTACGATCGGGAAATTTACCCGTATGACCGCACATACCCTAAATTTCAGTCATTTAATTTTTAATAAAACTTCTACACAATAAAACAGATGTATTTGTGTATATGCAAACAAGTTTTCAGATTAAAAAAATCAAATAATTCAAATTCTATCAACATTCAACGAAAGAGTATAATTTTTCTACTTAACATGCAAAAATTATTAAACCTTTTTAATATTTTTTTATTATATAAAAATAATTTTTAATGAAAAATTTACCTGTAATTAGATTTTATAATAATTGACCTTGAGCTTAAAGGATTTTATAATAATAATAATAATAATAATAACAATGATTGACTTAGACTTAAAATATTTTATAACCCTAAACCCATCTTAAATTATTATACATTATTTTTAAACTTTGTTCATTCAAAAACCTTCCAAATCCCTACACATACACACGCATGTATGCGCACTATATATATAATATATTATACAAACCTTATGCTAAAATCATTGGATGTCACAATAAACTATTTCATAGCGTGTAAGTGCTAACTATGCTATTTATATAGTCCTAAGCATTTTTGCTTACTATATATAAATTCTCGCTCATGCATTTATACAGTTAATTTAACAATCCTCTCAGCTAATCTGTCTCGAAATTATAAAATACACACTTTGTACCCAATAAACATAAATACACATTTGACCACAGGTCTATACATCATCCATTACGTAATTCGATTTTTTACCTACAATAGTCAATAAAATTAGTTTATCAATTGTACTATCATGGAAGCCTCGAAAAATCCATGAACTTTAAAATTTATGTTTTTCCCTTTTACCTATTCATTATGAATGTAATTTTCCCCACAGAAAAAAAAATTAAAAAAAAAAAATTAACAATATCATTCTTTCTCTAACTTAAATTTTTCTCTAAATTAACGTATTAATCCTTTATTCTGTTTGTATAAAAGTAAAGTTTTAATCTTTGAATTTTTATATTTATCATAGCCCTCTAAGCGAGTGTCATGTTAAAAATTTGATTACACTGCATTGTACTCAACTACCCGAACTCGTTCTGTATAAAATTTGTATTGTAAAGAATGTCGTCATCGAACTTGAATTACTTACGATGTTATTTTCTCAATTGTATTATATTGTATTAATTGTATTATATTATTGTATTAATACCATTTTAGGGGGGGGAAATACTGTAAAAAGTGAACAATGAACAATTCCTACACCATCATTATATGGATTCATTGTCTTCATGCAGAACTTATGTTCGTATAGTTTTATGTTCGAATGTCCATTTTTACATAAGAAACCAAAATCGCCTAAGCGAGTTTTTGGATAGAATTTCGATTTGTACGTCTTTATTCATTACTGTATTTATCTAATTCATCTTTTCTAATAATGACTTATACACTATGACGTCACAAAATAACTTTGTTCTCTTTACGTTTCCCATACTTTGTACACTGAATCACGTTCTTAGTATTTGGACATCTTCCGTATTCAATGTATGATAAATTATTTAGTAATAATGTTGTGGTGTTATGTAGTATAAATATCATTATTCAACCATACTCATTCTTACATTGATGTTCTTTCTTGACCGCTATCCTTTATTAATTTTATTACTTATTCATTCATCTACCTATTGTCTACTTATGCCCTATCAACTTATCAGTCTATGTTTACTCGTGTCTATATTACGCACACAACCTATTGTGTGACGAATGATATGTGTACACTACTGTGTGCAGTCGTACATGTCTATTGACGATCATGATTACGTACATGTATTCTTTTTACGTTTATTTTCTTTTATTATTTCACCTCTCGCAAGTTGTTTATTATTGCTGCGACGAAGGTTCGAATTCCGCTGACTGACAGAATCGAGCGCTTCGAAGATAAATACCTCCGTTCGCTCTGATTTCAAATTTATAACATTATAACATATTATTTCGTAAATAAATTATCTCGTAAGTGCCATGTACTTTGTATTATATTTCTAACATCGTAATTGTCTATTAATATGAAACACTG
>JAJOZX010009403.1:0-100000 GCA_023014485.1 Bathynomus jamesi | reverse complement strand
TGTGGCTGTAAAGACTGTACAGTAATGTAGAAATGTGTGTGCACCGATTATGGGTCTCCCATTTAAAGGTGTTTGTGGGGCAAGTGAAAATCATGAGTTTTTCAATACCTCACAGTACTATGGGAGGCACCGCTCGGCAGAGAAATCTCTTTAAATGAGGTGTGTAAGGACAGAGAGTATCCCCTAACCCAAGACGCTGCCTCCCTATATCCCACAACAATTGTGTTGAGCTGTGGGATCTATCCCCACAAAGCCTTAATTTTACTACCTTAAACTATACCCTTTCTATCAACATATGCGTCTAATTGATTTTTAAACATGTTTATAGACGTGCTACTAATTACTTCTACTTCAAACTATTCCAGCTATTTACTATTCTATGCGTAAAAAAGTTTTTCGCAACTGCTCTCTTGAACCTTCTACTTGTCAACTTAACCCGTTTTTTCTAGTCCTATTATATTGAGATATTTCGAAAAAGCTATCTCTATCTACGTTATCAAACCCATTCATAATTTTGAAAACCTGGATTAGATCACCCCTTAACCCCCTAGTCTCGAGTGTTGTCAATTTTAACTCCTTAAGCCTATCCTCGTACGACTTTGACCTAAGAGACGGAATCATCTCAGTTGCTCGTCTTTGAACTCTTTCGATTTTGTCTATATCTTTGCGCATATACGGATTCCAAAATTGGACCGCGTACTCCAAATGGGGTCTAACTAATGATTTATAAAGAGGAACTATAATATCGCGCGATTTGTACTCAAAATTTCGAGCTATAAAACCTAACACTTTGTTCGCCTTATTGACCGCTGCTGTACTTTGTTTCGCTACTTTTAAATCACCAGTGACTATAACTCCTAAATCTTTTTCCTGCTCTACGCTTGTTAAATCTTTCCCTGACAAACTATACGCAAAATTACCGTTACGGGAACCAATATGCAAAATTTTGTACTTATCAACGTTAAATCTCATTTGCCATGTGACTGACCAATCAACGATTTTATGAGATCTTCCTGGATTTTACCTCTATCTTCGTCATTAATCGCCCTACCACCCAGCTTCGTGTCATCCGCAAACTTTGAAACTGTACTGACTAGGCCGACATCTAAATCGTTAATATATAAGAAAAATCAAGGGGCCCAATACAGAACCCTGAGGAACGCCACTCGCTACATTAGCCCAACACGACTCCGCTCCATCAATCACCCTCTGTTTCCTGCCTCGCAACCACTCTTCTAGCCAATTTATTACTACACCCCTGATTCCATGAGCCTTAGTTTTTTCAATGAGTCTTTTGTGCGGCACGGTGTCAACGCTTTTGAAAATCTAAATACACTACATCAACCGCCCGATATCTATCGTAAACGTCAACCACGCTTTGAAAAAATTCTAAAAGATTAGTTAAGCAAGATTTGTTTCGCCTAAAACCGTGCTGCGTATTTCTAACTAGCTTATGCACTTCTAAGTGTTCGACTATACGATCCCTAATTATTCATTCCAGTAGCTTACCTACAACAGACGTTAAACTGATTGGCCTATAATTTCCCGCCGCACCTTTATCGCCTTTCTTAAAGATAGGTGTTACGTTTGCTAACTTGAAATTATCTGGTACGCACCCCTCAGAAATAGACGTATTAAAAATCTTTGTTAGCGGCACAACAATGCTATCTTTTAATTCTTTTAGTTGTATGCGATATATGGAATCCGGCTTCGGTGATTTACGCGTTTTCAATTTATCAATATAGCGCATTACCTCCCCTTCACTAACCACTATATTATCCAAAATATTACCATTATCAAAAGGTATTATGTCTATGACCGTAGGGATATTCGTTACATCTTCTATAATAAAAACTGACATAAAAAATTCGTTTAGCAAGGTAGCCATTTCCTTGTTTTCAGAAACTAGATCTCCGTTTACATTTTTCAAAGGCGCCAAGACGCTTTTTACTGGATTTCTATTATTGACGTATTGAAAGAATCGCTTGGGGGTTTTCTTTACCGTCACGAGCTATGGAGATTTCAAATTCGCCTTCACTTTTTTATTACACTTTTCGCTTCACGCCTTAGAGATATGTAGTTGTTTCGTAACCACAAATTGTCTTTATCGCACTTATGTAGCCTATAAGCCCTGTGGGTTAAATAATGACAACCATCTTTTTTAAAAGTGTTCTACAGATCTACAGAAGCTAAGGCTAACAAAGACCCTAAGATCCACTCTAAGGCTAGCCCGAGAGAAAGGAAAGAGTAGGGGGTTAAGAGAAGAGAATAAAGGGTTAAGTAAGGAGCAACACCTATCATTCGTGGGTTAACATTCATTCAGAAAAAGAGGAAAAAAGTCTCACCATCATCATCCACCGGCCACTGCCGACAAGTCAGAAAAATAGTCGGAAAATAGGAGAGGAGTGAAAGATGAAAAGAAGTAAAATAAGAACGCTTACAAACCATGCAAACACAGTCTTAACTCACTGTCATACCATGCAAACTACAAACATGCAAGGAAAGAGTTAGAGACATGCAAAGTAAGGAGAGGAAAAAAAAAAAAAAAGTAGGTAAAGTTAAACAAAAAGTGGGTTAGTTTACTCTACGAGCTACATCTACGTTCGTGTTAGTCTAATTTTTTTTTTTTTTTTTTTTTTAATAATTTTATTGCTGGCATCACACGCTGGCATGTCACAAGCTGGCATTCATCGTCAACAGACTCATCCTCGAGCACCACCACCAGAGCTCCTGTTAACTTTCTTTTTAATTTTAAACAACGTTAATATTTTTAAAATGTCTGTCAAGACGGTTCTTAAACATATTAACGCTGGTAGAATGAACGACTGACGCGGGAAGATTATTCCATTTATCAATTACTTAAACGTAAAGAAGTTTTTAGCGATATTAGTAATGAAACGTCTGCCACGCAACTTAAATCCGTTATTGCGAGTATTACTATTATCGAAAGTGAACAATTTGCAAAATTTACGTTATCGATGTTATTAACGATTCTGAAAACTTCAATAAGCTCCCCCCTTAATCTCCTAGTTTCGAGTGAATACAAGTCTAACTCTTTAATCCTATCTTCATAAGGCTTATTGCGCAATGACGGAATAAGTTTCGTGGCACGACGCTGAACCCTTTCTAACCTATCAATATCCTCACGCAAGTACGGGCACCAAAACTGAACGACATATTCTAAATGAGGCCTGAATAGGGACTCGTAAAGGGGCAATATAATATATTTCGATTTAAATTCGAAATTACGCGCTATGAAGCCTAACATCCTATAGCTTTTGCGCAAGACTCCAGGCACGGTTCCTAACCTTTAAATCTTTAGTTACGCGTACGCCTAAATCTACTTCCTCGTCAACGCTCGCTAACTCCCTATCATCCATCGTGTACGCGTAATTATTGTTGCGAGAACCTATATGCAAACTTTACATTTATCTACGTTAAATTGCATCTGCCACTTATCTGTCCACTCCATAATCCTATCTACATCGTCTTGGATCCTATTTCTATCGTCCTCGTTAACAACCTTACCGCCTATTTTAGTATCGTCCGCGAATTTTCACACGTTATTAGTCAATCCTACATCTATGTCGTTAATGTAAATTACGAATAGCAATGGGCCTAACACTGAACCCTGTGGGACACCGCTACCTACATCTAACCACCCCGATTCACTACCATTAACTACGACCCTCTGTCTCCTAGCACGAAGCCATTCTTCTAACCAGTTAGCTACCTGACCGCGTATACCATGCGCTTTAACCTTCGCAATTAGTCTCCTATGCGGAACTGTATCGAACGCCTTTTTAAAATCTAAATAAATAACGTCAGCTGCTCTATGCCTATCGTATTCGCGCACTATTTCGTTATAAAATTCTAACAAATTAGTTAAACAAGACCTATAGCGTCGAAACCCATGCTGACTACTATTAATCAAATCTCTACTTTCTAAGTGATCGATAATACGATCCCTAACTACGGATTCCAAAAGTTTACCGACAATTGACGTTAAGCTAATGGGCCTATAATTGCTAGCTACTGCGCGGTCGCCTTTTTTAAAAATAGGCGTGACGTTAGCTAATTTGAAGTCTTCAGGAATAATCGCCGTTTCGAGTGACTGATTAAAAATCTTCGTTAAGGGGCCTACGATAACGTCTTTCAAATGTCTAGGATAAAAAGCGTCAGGGCCTGGAGCCTTGCTAACTTTTAGCCTATCGATATAATGCGCAATCTCAGCCTCGTAAACAGTTATTCCATCTAAAATAGTCTCGCTATTAAATGCAACGATATCGTCCACGTCGGGGACATTATTTACGTCTTCTACGGTAAAACCTGTCGCAAAAAAGTTATTAAAAATACCCGCCATCGCCTGAGCGTCAGAAGCCAAAGCGCCATTAACATCCACTAGAGGGCCTATGTTATCTTTTACCGGCTTACGATTATTTGTTATTTGTTACTTCTTGAATGAAGCCTTTCTGTAGCTGTTCTTTGAAGACATCACTGTACATTTGAATTCTATTATCTTGTATGGAAAAACTGTACACGCTTACAACATGGTATCGTATGTGGTACCTTAATTAATAATTTATTTTTAATTAAGAAAGAAATTAAATTAATTATCTACAAAATTGCCTCAGGATTGGCGACATCACCTATTGGGAATGAAATAATTGCCATACGTACATAGAACCCATATTTAGGCATCGGACCTGCATAGCAACAAGAAAACCAAATTTATTGTTTTGTATTCAAAATTCTCCACTGCTGACTCATGAAAATTACATCGAGAGAGGAGTCGACGACCTTTGCGAAATCAGCAGATTCCTAACGATATGAAAGCGGCTCGCTCGGAGCTGCTTATTGTGACAGCACATCTTCCTTGCTTGAAGCATCGCTTTGTCTTCCTATAAGTTCTGAGTGAGGTCCTCTTGATATAAAATTTAATAACTATAAGAAGGATAGGCCTGTTCCTTCAGGTGTTTAAATAGTGACGACTCGATGTAACTATTATAGGCAAACTCATTGTGTAGCTCCATCGTACCACGGCCCTATATCGAAAAAGATCGTCGTCCTACATCGAAACAGAAGCGAGGCCCAACGAAATAATAAGGTGAGGCAATTCCTTTCTTTACCATTAGGCAGCGCAAATACTGAAGGCAAGTAAACAGAGGTCCTTTGAAGACCTACTTATACATAAATCTCTAACGAAAAAACATAACGACAAAAGCCCTAACTGTCCACTGAAATCTGCTGGAAGTTTCCTACGGATGAGGGTATCAGGCAAAAACTATATAGGGCTATGGGTTGAACCATTAACTGATCTTCTGAAGTTTGATTTGTGTTATGTACACCCACAGATTCTAGCAACCATAAGTTTGAATTGCCTCATCCAGTTTCATTTGATAGTGATGAATTAATGTTCTCAGCTGTTATGGAAAAACTATACGTGCTCACAACATGGTATCATATGTGGTACATTTATTTCATAATTAAATATAAATTATTAATTAATTTAATTAAATATCTATACAAAGTTGCCTCGGGATTGGTGACATAGCCTATTGGGAATGAAATAATTGAATTGCCATACGTACAAAGAACCTGTATGTATGAATCAGCCTCACATAGCAACAAGAAAACTCAATTTATTGTTTAGTCTACCACAAAGAAGTAGACCAAACAAAATTTTGCTAGATCGGCAAATAATAATGAAAATACAAGCGAACCAAGGAACGGCTCTCAGGACTGTTTATGTTACAGCGAACGCTTTAAACAGGGAAGACGTATAAGTTTTCCCTCTAGTTCTGAGTGAATTCCTTATAATATAAAACCTAGTGACTATAAAAGGATAGGCCTATTCCTTCAGGGGTTTATATAGTGACTGCCTATATTAATTACCTTAAGTAAATTCGCCGCGTAACTCCATCGTGGCGGCCCTACACCGAAAATGATCGTAACGCCCTACATCGAAGCAAACCAAGGACCCAGCAAAAATAAGGTGAGGCAATTTCAGTTTTCACTAACATAAAGCTTCCCAACTCCGACGCTAGAATTACCGTAATCAATATAAATATAAAGAGGTCCTTTAAAGACCTACATATTCATAACTCTCTAACGAAAAAGCATAGGGCTTTTGTCGGTAACCCTCCACTGAAGTCTGTTGGAAATTTCCAACGGATGAGGGCACAGGCAATCAACCCATAGCCCTATATAGTTTTTTCAAATGGTGGCCCTGTGTATGGGGAACTAACCCCTCTACAATTTACACTGACACGCAGTGGCTAGGCTTACCTCATTGGCCTAACCCCAATTTCAACCGTAACCCCACTATAGTTTTTTCATATGGTGGCCTAAGCAACTGGGAACCGATTCCTTTACCTTTACACTAACCGAAAACAAAGGCTTGTTCATTTAACAGGCATAACTTATTTTAGGTCCTAAAAAAATAGGCCCGCAACATTAAGCCTATTTAATAGGTCCTACTCTTCAAACTCAAAACTAAGCCTTGTTAATTTAACAGGCTTAACTCATTTGAGGTCCTATAAAATAATAGGCCCAAACATAAGCCTACTGGTAGGCCCAACAAGTAGGCCTATTTAGTAGGCCCACCTAACTTTACCTTACATAATAGGCTTACCTCTTAAAGTAGGCCTTACTCTTTACACTCAAGGCCTATCCTAATTAAAAACACTAAATTTATAATTGAACCTGTGGTGTAGGTTATAAAATTTATTTCAGCAATTTAACTTACACATAAGACTCATTAACATCACAAAATTCGACTCAGACCTGTAACATCACAAAATTCGACTCAGACCGGTAACATCACAAAATTCGACTCGAACTGTAACATCACAAAGACCTAAAGCAATTGCACAAATTCAAACCTACACCCACCTAACACCTATTCGTGACCCTATTCCAAGTCCTATTTGACATATAGGCACACCAAGTCCTATTTAACCTATTCCAAGTCCTATTTGACATATAGGCCCAACATATTCCAAATTCCTATTTGACATATAGGCCCAACCTATTCCGAAGTCCTATTTGACATATAGGCCCAACCTATTCCGAAGTCCTATTTGACATATAGGCATACCAAGTCCTATTTGACATATAGGCCCAACCTATTCCGAAGTCCTATTTGACATATAGGCCCAACCTATTTCAAGTCCTATTTGACATATAGGCCCAACCTATTCCGAAGTCCTATTTGACATATAGGCATACCAAGTCCTATTTGACATATAGGCCCAACCTATTCGAAGTCCTATTTGACATATAGGCATACCAAGTCCTATTTGACATATAGGCCCAACCTATTCCAAGTCCTATTTGACATATAGGCCCAACCTATTCCAATCCTATTTGACATATAGGCATACCAAGTCCTATTTGACATATAGGCCCAACCTATTACCTATTCGAAGTCCTATTTGATATAGGCACACCAAGTCCTATTTGACATATAGGCCCAACCTATTCCAAGTCCTATTTGACATAGGCCCAACCTATTCCAAGTCCTGTTTGAAATAGGCCCAACCTATTCCAAGTCCTATTTGACATATAGGCCCAACCTATTCCAAGTCCTATTTGACATATAGGCCCAACCTATTCAAGTCCTATTTGACATATAGGCATACCAAGTCCTATTTGACATATAGGCCCAACCTATTCCAAGTCCTATTTGACATATAGGCCCAACCAACCTATTCAAGTCCTATTTGACATATAGGCCCAAGTCCTATTTAACCTATTCCAAGTCCTATTTGACATATAGGCCCAACCTATTCCAAGTCCTATTTGACATATAGGCCCAACCTATTCAAGTCCTATTTGACATATAGGCCCAACCTATTCCAAGTCCTATTTGACATATAGGCCCAACCTATTCCAAGTCCTATTTGACATATAGGCCCAACCTATTCCAAGTCCTATTTGACATATAGGCCCAACCTATTCCAAGTCCTATTTGACATATAGGCCCAACCTATTCAAGTCCTATTTGACATATAGGCCCAACCTATTCCAAGTCCTATTTGACATATAGGCCCAACCTATTCCAAGTCCTATTTGACATATAGGCCCAACCTATTCCGAAGTCCTATTTGACATATAGGCCCAACCTATTCAAGTCCTATTTGACATATAGGCATAAAACAGACAAGGCTTGATATAAGGGTCTCAAATGCAACGTTTGAGGATCTTTACTCAGCCAAATTGATTAACCTAACCCAAAACCCAAAAATAAAACCCTATAACAAAATACACATTTCACACACACATACGTACGGTACAGTATATAAATATATACATACGACTTCAAACATCCAATTCTTCTTTTAAAGAAGAATCACAACAGATTTCATCAACAGACACAACATTCCTTGCAAACAGATTGGATTCCTTCAAAACCCCAAACCTTCCAGACCTACCTGTAGGATACACAACATTTACTCATTCATAACTGGTATTAACTTCATTGGAGTGGTGAATCCAAGTTTTGAAGACCAACTGGATTCGGAGGAATGACACACACACACACACACACACACACTACTCTTTCATGTGTCTCAAACACAACAACCTGTCTAAACATAACCAAGGATCGGAGAGTAAAAGCTTTTATTGCTGCGCTCTGATTCTGTGCACATAATTTTGTGCCAAAAATTATATGGTTAGACAGTGACACGTACAAACAAACTACTCTACTCAAAGGGCTGATGGCCTACCTTGGCCATAGCCCAACAAATTCATCAAAGGGCTGATGGCCTACCCTTGGCCATAGCCCAACAAATTCATCAAAGGGCTGATGGCCTACCCTTGGCCATAGCCCAACAAATCATCAAAGGGCCTTGGCCTACCTTGGCCATAGCCCAACAAATCATCAAAGGGCTTGGCCTACCTTGGCCATAGCCCAACAAATTCATCAAAGGGCTGATGGCCTACCCTTGGCCATAGCCCAACAAATCATCAAAGGGCTTGGCCTACCTTGGCCATAGCCCAACAAATTCATCAAAGGGCTGATGGCCTACCTTGGCCATAGCCCAACAAATTCATCAAAGGGCTGATGGCCTACCCTTGGCCATAGCCCAACAAATCATCAAAGGGCTTGGCCTACCTTGGCCATAGCCCAACAAATCATCAAAGGGCTGATGGCCTACCTTGGCCATAGCCCAACAAATCATCAAAGGGCCTTGGCCTACCTTGGCCATAGCCCAACAAATTCATCAAAGGGTGATGGCCTACCTTGGCCATAGCCCAACAAATTTATCAAAGGGATTGGCCTACCTTGGCCATAGCCCAACAAATCATCAAAGGGCCTTGGCCTACCTTGGCCATAGCCCAACAAATTCATCAAAGGGATGATGGCCTACCTTGGCCATAGCCCAACAAATCATCAAAGGGCCTTGGCCTACCTTGGCCATAGCCCAACAAATTTATCAAAAGGGCTGATGGCCTACCTTGGCCATAGCCCAACAAATCATCAAAGGGCTTGCCTACCTTGGCCATAGCCCAACAAATTATCAAGGGCTGATGGTCTCACTTGGCCATAGCCCAACAATTCATCAAGGGCTGATGGTCTCACTTGGCCCTAGCCCAACATATTCATCAAGGGCTTGTGGCCTCCTTTGGCCATAGACCAACAACAAGGGTCTTGTGGCCTCCCTTGGCCAGAGACCAAACAACAAGGGTCTTGTGGCCTCCTTGGCCAGAGACCAAACAACATTGGTCTTGTGGCCTCCCTTGGCCAGAGACCAAACAACATTGGTCTTGTGGCCTCCCTTGGCCAGAGACCAAACAACATTGGTCTTGTGGCCTCCCTTGGCCAGAGACCAAACAACATTGGTCTTGTGGCCTCCCTTGGCCAGAGACCAAACAACAAGGGTCTTGTGGCCTCCTTTGGCCAGAGACCAAACAAAAAGGGTCTTGTGGCCTCCCTTGGCCATAGGCCAAACAACACAAAAACAGTACAGGATTCAAAGCCCCAAGCCCTCCAGATCTACCTGTGGAGGAGTAAATTTACTCCACTAAAACTACGGGTATTGACTAGTCTGAAGTGGTAGGAGGTTTGAATACAGTACAAACTCTTTCTAATTCTCCTAAATTAAATGAACAAATAACAAAAGACAACAATGGGAACATTAACCAAACAATTACACGAAAACACTTGGAATGCTTTGGTTTTTAAAACAGAATTCCGAACACGATGACACTCTTTGCACAAAGAGTTATAACTTAAATCCAAATGCCGATACAAAAAGACAAGTGCTTTCAGAATCATCCAAAATTTTCGACCCCATTGGATTATATTTACCAGCAACCATAAGATCCAAAATCCTTTTGCAAGACTTATGGAAAAAGAAAATTGATTAGGATGAACCACTTTCAGTGGAAGACCAACTTCATTGGAAAAAATTAGCCACAGACTTGAACAAAGTTCAAGACATCTACGTACCAAGATGTGCTGGCTACAGATTGAAATCACAAACACTACACATTTTTACAGATGCCAGCACACAAGCCTAAGGGTGTTGTGCCTATTTAACAAGTGAAAATGAAAGTAACTTGGTTTATTCAAAGGCAAAAGTGGCACCCTTAAACCAAAAGAAAACTGTACCACAACTTGAATTATTAACTGTCTCATTGGGAGTTAAAACAGCAGACTTTCTTTCACAAGTGTATAAAGAAGTTGACATAACAAACATTTACTTAAGGACAGACAGTCAAATTTGTCTAACATGGGTGACCAACACAGATACAACTTCTTGCAAAAATATATTTGTGAAAACCAGACTAACAGAAATCAAAACTGCAAACACAAACCTTGGTATCAAATTTAGGTACATAAAAACAAAAGAGAATCCTGCACACTTTTAGACAAGAGGGCTCTCTTACAAGCTGTTGAAAACAAATAAAATCTGGTATGAAGGGCCCGAATGGCTAACATGTGAGGATCTTTGGCCAGCCAAAGTAGTTAACCTCACACTCAACTCTACAACAACTGAAAAGATCACTGAGGACAAACCTATATTTGACTATCACCTTTATTCAGACCTCAACAAACTCTTGAGAATTACAGTCTATTGCTGCAAGTTTGTCAATAGCTACCTTCTCAAACACTGTCCTCAGAAAGCCTTTTCTAACTTAACAGAAACTGCAACAAAATACTGGCTCAAACAGATACAAGCTTCAGAATTTGACAAGGAGTTGAAGTATCTTAGGTCCAGTAACACATTAAACAAAGGTATTCCTTCACTTGTCATGGATCTAAATCTGTACCTGGATACAGAGGGTCTGATAAGGTGTAAAGGAAGGCTTAACAAGTCAACTTTGACTTACAACTCTAAGCACCCAATTCTTCTTCCAAGGAGAAATCACTTCACAAATCTCATCATCAGGGATACCCACAACAAAATACACCACATGGGGGTCCCACAAACCCTGACGGAGCTGAGAAAAACTTACTGGCTACCAAAGGGTAGAACTGAAACAAAGAAAATTTTAAACACATGCATTCCTTGTAAACGTATCCATTCACGACCCTTTAAGACCCCAAGCCCTCCAGACCTACCTGTGGAACGAGTAACATTTACTCGGCCATTTGAAACCACGGGTATTGACTACACTGGAGCGGTAAATGTGAGTTTTGGAGACAAAATGAATTCAAAGGAATACAAAGTGTACATTGAACTCTTCACCTGTGCTGCCACACGTGCCATATGTCTAGACATAGTAGAAGATCTGACAGCAGAAGCTTTTATTGCTGCTTTCAGACGATTTTGTGCACACAATTCTGTACCCAAAACTATATGGTCAGACAATGCCACATACTTCAAATCTGTGAAAGAATTATTCATCAGATTTGTGACAGTGAAACAGTACAAACTCATTTAACCAAACACAACATAACCTGGAAGTACATTCCTGTTAATACACCATGGTATGGTTCAATTTGGGAAAGAAACATACAAACTGTAAAGAACTGCCTTAAAAAGACTATTGGGACAAAACATCTACAACTTTTTGAACTCATGACTTCTGTCAGAAATTGAAAATGTTGTCAACAACAGACCATTAACTTATGTGGGAGATGGTATTAATGAGCCAGAACCTCTCACACCAAACCACCTAATTAAGGGAGAAACAGTAAACATGTTACCAGAATCTGAACATAACAGTACAGAGGATCCAGATTGGGAAATAGGACACAAAGAACTCAACACAAAATACCAACATTTGACACAAATCAAGACTCAATTTATAACAAAATGGAGAGAAGAATACTTAACAAGTCTTAGAGAAAGACATAAACAATTAACAAAACAAAGTTGGAATGATTCAGTCAAAATTGGGGACATTGTGTTGATACATGACAAGACACCAAGACAACATTGGTCAATGGAAAAAGTCTTGGAACTCAAAACTGGTGAAGACACGTTACCAGGGTTGTAAAACTGAAAACAGCAACTGGTGAGACCACCAGAGATATCACATTACTATAACTGGTGACTTATAAACCTTACACAAACTGAGCAAAGTTAAAATGCTTAATAACTTTACTTTAATCCCATAAATTTCCTATACCTAAAGGGAGTCAAACTGATTGACATAACTTTAACTAAACTTGAGAAGTTGGCCTCTTGAACTTTCATATTTGAATAGGTCTTGAGTAACCTCTCTCTTCCTAAATTTCTACTTCATTTTTTGATTCATTTTTTTTACATGTTTTACACAGTTTGTCAAAAAATTTTGATCTACATACAAATTTTTCTCCGGCCCCCCCCAGTATATGGAAAAACTATACGTGCTCACAACATGGTATCATATGTGGTACATTTATTTCATAATTAAATATAAATTATTAATTAATTTAATTAAATATCTATACAAAGTTGCCTCGGGATTGGTGACATAGCCTATTGGGAATGAAATAATTGAATTGCCATACGTACAAAGAACCTGTATGTATGAATCAGCCTCACATAGCAACAAGAAAACTCAATTTATTGTTTAGTCTACCACAAAGAAGTAGACCAAACAAAATTTTGCTAGATCGGCAAATAATAATGAAAATACAAGCGAACCAAGGAACGGCTCTCAGGGCTGTTTATGTTACAGCGAACGCTTTAAACAGGGAAGACGTATAAAGTTTTCCCTCTAGTTCTGAGTGAATTCCTTATAATATAAAACCTAGTGACTATAAAAGGATAGGCCTATTCCTTCAGGGGTTTATATAGTGACTGCCTATATTAATTACCTTAAGTAAATTCGCCGCGTAACTCCATCGTGGCGGCCCTACACCGAAAATGATCGTAACGCCCTACATCGAAGCAAACCAAGGACCCAGCAAAAATAAGGTGAGGCAATTTCAGTTTTCATTAACATAAAGCTTCCCAACTCCCGACGCTAGAATTACCGTAATCAATATAAATATAAAGAGGTCCTTTAAAGACCTACATATTCATAACTCTCTAACGAAAAAGCATAGGGCTTTTGTCGGTAACCCTCCACTGAAGTCTGTTGGAAATTTCCAACGGATGAGGGCACAGGCAATCAACCCATAGCCCTATATAGTTTTTTCAAAGCTGTTATAATATTATTCAGTGTGTTGCTATTCTTACAGGTGTTATGTAGGACCGAGTTGAGGCACATAGTATTTGTTAGTCATGAACTATTTTGGTTTAGGTCTAGGTTGTATCTGGATAGGTCACCCAAAGGGGCTATCCCTGATGGTGTCTGATAAGCTATACCATTACCTATCTTCACTATGCCCCTATGAGTAAGATGAATATAATCTGCCCCATTAACATTTCAATGTTAGCTACTCTGTTGTTTGTGATATGTCTATCAGCTATATTGTACTGTTTCCTCAAATGATTGGTGATTTGTTCTAGTTTGGGTACAACCAGTTTGTTTTGTCCTACTTTTGGAATAATGACTGTTTTAATTTTTGTAATTCATTTTCTACATGTAATTCCAGGTCAATTGTCTTATAGCTATTTTTGTTTGAGTTATCCTTAACAAAGGATGTGATATTGAATTCTTTTCATTCGGGTTTGGTGTCAATAAATTAGGTTTGACTAAATTTTGCGAAACAAATGTCTGTTGAGAACAAGAGTCTATAAGACATCTCACTGGAGTGGTTCTACCCTCACCATTCACTAAGTCCAAAGTAATAGTTGGTAAAAGAACCTCAGTGTTTTTTGTTACGTTGTTTGAACAAACAGAATGTCCCATGAAAGTGGCATTTTCTTGATTATCTTTGTTTGGAGGAGGTATCTTTTGAGTTTGAGTATTGTTGTTTGGACACTTCAGTGAATCACACATTGATGAGACATGTCGTGAACTTTTACAAAACTTACAATTGAATCTTAACCTAGATTTACAGTCTTTCTTATAATGTCCCTGGCCAGTACACTTTTTACATAGGTTCAACTGTTTACATCTTCTAGATCTTGAGTTAAATCTGAATATTTGCCACACCCAGTACTAATGTGTTCATCACTTACACACCACATTGTAAATTTTGTGCAAGTTGAGGCAGCAGTTACATAAAGTTCTGTAATGTAGGTGTTCGTGTGTTACAGTTGGTCACATTTGATTCTACAGTATCAAGTTTTGGCTGTAGCTAGTTGGTCTCTGGGACAGTCTTTGGTTTATCCATAGTCTGGGTCTTATTTTGTGTTGAACTATTTCTCAATTTGAAATTAGTTAGGATAATTGGAAAGTGTTTTCTGATGTTTCAAGATTAGGATAATTTTCTCCCGTCTTTGAACTAAAACATCTTTAATCCTCAAAGGAAGGCACCTAAGAACTGCGCCTTAGATGTTAAAGCTTCATCTTGGCTTATACATCTCATTGCTAACCAGTTGTCCCATAAAAGCTTCTAATTTTTAATAAAAATTTTCCATATCACTATGGTTAACAAATTACTGATTTTGCACCCGTAAAAGATGAGATGATTCAATAATCTCATCTTTATTAATGTAATTACGTTTCAAGAGATCAATAGCTACTTCATATGAATCACCCACAGCTAGTAAATAGGCTATCATGTTATAGGCTGAACCGTTAAGGAAACTAGTTAAGTAGCTAAACTTATCAACAGTTGGAATATAAGGTTTATTATCTATTGAACTCTCAAATTTTTCAATGAAAGATGGGAATTGTACCGTGTCCCCATTAGCCCTAAATTCTTGCGACTCGGGATTTGGCATGCCACTTAAATTTTGTTGAAGGTTAGCTCTACTTTGATTAAAATCAGAAATAGGTTTATTTGGTGTTAAGTCGGTCAAACGAGACTGTAATCTCCTTATGTGCTGTTCAGTTGAGATTACCTGATGCTCATAATCAGAGTAAAGGTCTATAAGTTGTTCATCAGCCATTTCAGGTTCAATTAACTTTGAAATACTCTCATCAATGGCTATTATATCTTTCTTAAAGTTATC
This sequence comes from Bathynomus jamesi, assembly GCA_023014485.1. NCBI lineage: Eukaryota > Metazoa > Arthropoda > Malacostraca > Isopoda > Cirolanidae > Bathynomus > Bathynomus jamesi. Next base: position 84,548 of record JAJOZX010009403.1, on the reverse strand, counting down.
CAATTTAAGAATTACATACTCTTTAAATCTTCCTTGCTTGGTTGTGTAATATTGTTAAGTGTTGATGGCCTTAGTAACAGCGCCCAACTTTCCCCTCTTCTTTTCTTTTTTAATTGTTTCAATTCCTCACTGTCCATGTTTAAGTCAAAATTGTTTAACAGGGGATCGTAATGAAATATAGGGCAAGAAGAAATTATCATAGACGAGAGATCAAATAAATTGAGTAATCAGACAAATCAGTCAAGTTTTAAGTTTAGTTAAATCCCCCCAAGTATTTATGTGCCACTCAGTTCTAAGTTTATAAAAGAATGGGACTCCTTAAATGTAAATGTTTCCTAGTTAGGCCCTAGATTGTAGACCTAATTAGGCAAGTTTATTTTAGGCTGATTAGGTTAGGTTTAAGCTAGACCATTTAGCCTAATTCTGCAATTTTTGTTAAGTAAGGTTAAGCCTAAAGTATGTAAATTCCCCGCACGGGCCACCAATGTGAAAAATGCTCTGTATGAATTGGTCCCCAATTAACCCACCCCCTAATATCTCCAGTCTAAATGTAGAATAGATTAAGCCTAGCCTTGTAGGGGTCAGCCTAGAGATTCCGGAAATGGTCCAGAGCGGGCAGAGTAAATTGAGGTCCACAGTAGGATTTCTCACCAAATTAGATTAGGGTAATTTACCTTAGCCTTTGTTAAGCTATGAGTTGATGCTAGGTCTTAGAAAAATGAGGCCTACATTGTGGTCTGACTCGGCTTATATTATGTCCCCAAACTGGGTTCAAAAACGCAACTGATCACTTACCGAGTGTTATTAGACAGTCCCTCTTCTCTTTGCTCAATTTTTGAGAGCGTACTTGCTGGTGGGGATCTTTTTCCGTTTTTTAGCCTCCTCCTCCTCCCTGTTCCGTCTTGCTCCCCCATTCCTGCTTGTCCATTCTTCCCGCTGCTTTTTCCACCAGCGTCCCCTTGGCTTTTTTTTCGGTTGGTTGATGGGTAATGTATGTCTATTACCGAGCACGCTCTATCACAGTACATGAATACTAATGTGGAGAATAACTCTGGTGAGCAACCAATTGGTTTCATCCACCCAGTTATTAAAATCCCTTTGTCAATAATTGTTAGATTAACTACCTACCTACTCGGTGGACCATTTTCGTTACCTCCCAACTACCCACATGTATGTTTTCCATACCCACTTTTCACACCACTGGGTACAATGGGAGTTTATTGTCGAGAGAGCACCATGGTGGGGAGGATTTTGGGAAAGGTTAGTGAGAAGTGAAATGAGCATTAGCCAAAAGTTTCTTTAATGGACATTAGAGCAAAGAAGAATTCTGCTCTGTATTGTGTGAAGTAGAAGCAATGGTGAACAGCAGGCCCATCACCTTTGTTTATAACAGTATCCAGGATGCAGAGCCATTGTCACCAAATCATTTTCTGTGGTAAGCGATCAACATCAAGCCCCAGTTTGCCAGTAGACCAAAGCTGGGCACAAACCGTTAATCCGTTAATCGTTAATTAACGAAGTTAACTTTTTCGTTAACGATTTAACTTTTAAGTTAACTTTGAAAATCATTATCGGACTAATTAACTTCCGTTACATTTAACTTCCGTTAACTTAAGTCCGTTAACCCAAAAAATTCATAAATAAACGTTTAAAAGTTTATATTATTTTCAGTGCTGAGCAGGTGCGCAATTAATCCGCCACTGTTAATAGTGATGAACGCATTTCCATTTCCGCAGTGCAAAATCAGGCGATATATTTGTTTCCGTCGCCACAATTTGTGTCTTACCAAATATGGTAGTTATTTATGGCATTGGTTTGAGCAAAACATGGTCGACTGTAAAATCAGGCGGAAAGATTTGCCATTTGAGTTGAATGTTTCAACTTCTTTCAAGAAATATCACGAGCATTTTAAGGCACTTTCAATAATATATATGTAACAATTACAACAAATAACTACATTCGTTTCATTTGCAGTCTGTCTCTTGCGCAATATGTTTGTGCTAGTGAATATTTAAAAATAATCGTTGTCAAGTAAGTCATGTATATTTATAATATGTCTGTGAGGCAGGGCCGGATTAACCATTAAGCAAAATAAGCCCGTGCTTAGGGCATCAAGGGAAGGGGGGCACCACAGAAATTTTCCATTGTCGGATTTACCATGGATTTATTATACTATTATAATCGCGGCTTATAGCCTATAAGCTGTTGAAAACTGAATTATATATATATTCATATATAGTATTTATTTTTTTTCATTGTTTGAATTTGTAGTGAACAACAACCCTTTTGAGAGAATAAATATATTTCGTTGTAATCACACACTTTACGCTTTGCGTTATTATTTTGTTTATATCAAATCTTTGAGCGCCATATTAAAAATACATATAGATTAAATATTTTCGTGTGCTATAGTAAATGTAAAAACAAGATTCAGTCATGCTGAACTTTATAAAATAATTGTAGAAGACAATATTGAGTGTGCCTTCCCAAATGTAGAAACTGCCTTTCGTATATTTTTAACGTTAATGGATGGTCACAAATTGCTCAGCTGAGCGTTCATTTTCTCAGTTGAAGTATATTAAAAATACCAACAGAACAACTATGCAGCAAGGCAGGCTGGATGCCTTATCTCTACCAAGTATAGAAGCAGATGTGTTACGTAAGATTAGTTTTGAGGATCTGATCAAAGACTTTGCGATTAAAAAAAGTAGGAGAAAACTTTTCAAATATAAATGAAGTGGAAGTATACAAAAATAAACATTATTTTCCATCTTACTGTAAGTTTTGTTTCATTTCAAAAAATAAAATTGTATTTTATGGTTTATTTTTGTTTATATTTTGAATTACATATATATGGGGCACCAAAATCTTTTAAGTGCTTAGGGCCTCTAAAGGTCTTAATCCGGCCCTGCTGTGAGTACCTTATTAGTAGTCTCCTTGATACATTTCAAGAACCATAAAACTGATCAGGTAAGATTTCAATTCTCATGTCACTTTGATGACATAAATTAAGTCAATTGATGTCTTACAATGGGAGCGTTTTCACCTTAACCCTTTATGTCCTGGCGGTACTTCTAGGTACCACATCTTTAAAATCTCCATAATTATTTTTCTACCCGGTTGATCCTGCCGGTACTTTCAAGTCCCAACTCAAGGGCAAGGCCCAGAACTTGGTCAAGACCTGGCTGGAGACCAACTCCAAGGACTTGCTGACAGATGCTGCCTTCTTGGGTGAGCAAGTGTTGGTGGACTTGTTCATCAAGTTCAACACAGCCATCCCCTCCAGTGCTGCAGTGGGTGGAGCGTTTGTTCTCTATGGGCAAGGACATCCTGAGGGCCAAGAGATCATCCCTGTCTGATGAAAACTTTGATATGCTAATTTTCATGAAGGGCAACATGCATCTCATGGACAAAATGGAGAACGAGAAGAAGAGGGAAAATTAAATTATATATATATTGTGTTTTTCATTTTTTTTATAATAAAAGTTAACGTTAACGGTTTATCGGTAACTTCCGTTACATGTTTAACGAATTAACGGATTAACGGTTAACGAAGTTAACTTTTTGGTTAACGGATTAGCGGTTAACGGTGCCCACCACTGCAGTAGACTTACACCCTATCAAGTCAGGAAGAGTTATCTTGTAGCTCTTCAAGGTACTTGAACCTTCTGGATAAGTATTCCATGCTACCTCTTCCATAATTGGCCAGAACTCAATTATTACCCATCAGGCAATGTAAAGGGCTCCCACCTTGATACACTTTGCATTGGAGAAGTGGTAATGATTGGGGATGAAAGACCAAGGCAATGCTGGAAGCTTTGCCGACAAACAACTCTTCAATTATGCCAAGACAACTTAGTTAGGTCTGCACTGGTAAAGACTTCAGGAAAATTAAAGAGACTTATACAAAAACTCTATCCGTGTTTTTGCTGATTTCTAAAGCATAGTCAAGATGAAGCATTTGGGTTACAGCCTCATGGAGAAGGCTTGGCTAAACTTGCAGAAGGTAATGACAACAATGCCTCTTCGGTGGGGAGTGTTAAAATCTAGAAGAGGAAGAGCCATTGTTGTTCCAAGGCGATATGATGACTAAGCTGATTGATGCAGCATTGCTTGGATATATATATAATATATACATCTCATAATCGTAAGGTTAAGTTAAGGTGTAATGAAAATTCACTTAACTGATCCACAAGAGCCCAAAAATGCTAGCTCTAATTTTTTGGGGGGTCCTTTCTACTCGTTTGTTGAATGCGGCACTTACAGGGCGTGGTCTTATGGAGAGCTTTCTTGCAATTCAGTTTAGTTTTTCCATAAATCTTGTATCTAAACAACCATACACGCCTACAATATGGTATCGTATGTGGTACCTTTACTTCTTATCTACAAAATTAATTCATTGAATTAATTTAATTCCCAATAGGCCATGTCGCTAATCCCAAGACAATAATTTATATTCAGTTATTTAATTACATACATAGAACCCAATTGGGCCCACCTAACAACAAGAAAGATTTATTATTTCGTATTCAAAACTTTTTTCTCCACTGCTGACTCATGAAAATGACTTCGAGAGTCAACGAACTTTGTAAAATCAGCAGAATCCTAAGCGAACGATTTATATTTTGCGGCATTCTGAGCTTGCTTATGTTCCAGCGATGCTTTAAGCAAGGGAGACGTACTTATAGGAAGATTAAGTTCTGAGTGAATACCTCATAAAACATAATAAAAGGATAGGCCTATTCCTTCAGGTATTTGAGTTATTAAAGTGTAGAATGCCTATATTAATTACACAACGAGTTTATTTGGTTTAACTCCATCGTACCACGACCCTACCTCGAAAAAGATCGTCGCGACCTACATCGAAACAGAAGCGAGGCCCAACGAAATAATAAGGTAGGACAAATTTATTTGCCTTTGGTATTTCAGCGCTGCCTAATGGTAAAGAAATTAACATTAACCACTAAAAACAATACATAAAGAGGTCCACTGAAGATCTACACATACATAAGCCCTACGTTTTTTCGTTAGAGTTTTGTCATTAACTCATCCGTTGGAAATTTCCAGAAGATTTCAGTGGAGAGGGTAACAGGCAATCAACCCATAGCCCTATGTAGTGTTTTCACAAGATTGTTGCATCGTGTAATGGTGCAGGTTTTGTTAGTGTTGCAAGGTTTTGAAAGAAGACCATAAATTGTGGCTTTTTTGTTTTTTTCCTTAATTTTATGCTACTGAGGTCTAAAGTAGGCCCACATCTAATCAGCAAACCCGAGGTAGACCCTAGTAGGACCTCCAAGTCCGTAAGTTTGTTTTAGTCTAGCTTAACTTATAGCTTAAGTTAAGGTAGCCCTTCAGAGCTTGGCCGTTAATGGCTCAGCTGGGATTCTGAACCCAATCAAAATAATAGAGGGAAAGAAGTATTTTATTTAAAGTTGTTCGAAAAGTTCTTAGCTAGGTGCCAGAAGGAGCGAGAAGAATTAGATAGGTTATCACATTTTTGTTGGATGAAGGAATTTTTGGCAAGTCAAAGAAGAGAGTTTGCAAAATTCCCGACAGAAATATAAGCTAAGTTAGAGTCAGGAGTTGGTTTAACTTTACTTGTTATAATGCTATCCACAACAGAGAGGAGCCTTTCAGGAGGTACCGTCGCCATCCAAGGTTTTATTGCATTAGTAGTAGAAAGAGAATATGGAATGTATGCCTCCATACCCGAAACTATCACCTCCGTGATGCGCTCAGTATACTCGGAGGGGTCCCGGAAGCAGTAATCATTTTATGGGAAATCAGAAAAGTACTTCCTAAGGGCTTCCAATCACCGGCGTCAAATTGCCACAGTCACTTTGGTACATCCTCTTGGGAGGATCCATAGGCTGAATCGTAGCGATAGGACTAGAAACAAATATAAGATTGTGGTCGGAGGAACCCGACGGTGAAAACAGTGTGATAAAAAAAATCCGGAATGTTGGTACTATCTCCTTTTTTTCTATTTTTACCTCTCATCTAAGGCGATCGGGAATCGAGTAGGGTGCTGTACAATCTGCTCAAGAGGATACTCAGGATAGAACAGTTGTAATCTACTTCACCAAGAATGTTCGTGAAATGGGAAGAAAACCAAAGGTGGTGGCGAACCTTGAAATCACGTAAAATGGAGATTTCAGCAAAAGGAGAGTTGGATAGAATGTATTTCAATTTGAAAGTGAGGTAGTCAAAGAATTTTGGAGTCAGTAGAATAGGAGAAAGGTAGACAGCGCAGTTGTATTTAATTTGAGAATGGCATGTAGGCCGTAGTTAGATGGTATAGAATTCGGAGGACTCAAGTTCTGGAATAGGAGAACAAGTTAGGTCATTACGTACATATATACAACATCCACCTTTGGAGTGAAATTGAGTACAGAAAAAGTAAGAGGGTACAGAAAAGGGTTTACTGTCAATCGTCCCAGACACCTGAGTTTCAGTGAGGAAGAGGTGGTGTGGTTTAGGGGAGGAGAGCTGGTGTTTCCTCAAATTTTCAATCTGTTAAAGGCCACCAATGTTGCAGAAGTTTGCCCGATTTAGATTTATTTTTTGCAAAGGCCCAGAACATCTCGAATGGGCATTGGCAAAACTAACCCCGCTGCCCGGGTCTGCATTCCCGGTATCGGCAGGGGGAACCAGTAGTGTGGACATTTATGGTCCCCTCCCCAGGGGTCTCCTATAAATATTATTTTCCTGGAAAAATATGCGCAACATAAGAAAAAAATTGCGTCATTTTCGTTATTAGAATATAAAAATTTATTAGTATAAAAATTTTCAGCTAAATCCCGTGGGGTCGTCCATTTGGAAAAGATCCGGAACCCCTCCCGTTAATGGGAAACGTTCCACCGCCATGATGGAAGATGCATGTATGTTAGGGCGGCTCGTTTTTACACTTTTTTCGATATTTGATTGTGGGGTAGTGCGGAAAAGTTGCGATTTGGAGAGAAATAAAGTGTGTAACATTTTTTTATCTACGTCAATACCTTCCGGTGGCGGCGAGTCCTTAAAAATCGAAAAATAGGCCTAACGGGGTAGATTGGAAAATGGTTTTAAAGACTTACAAAATAAACAATAAAAATTTCAGCACAATCTGTTAATAACTTCCGGTGGCGTCTTAGCCGTTAAAATATCCAAAATATTGATTTAAAGCAAGTTTTAACAAGATGTTATACAAATGTTAATTCCGGTATATTTCTGTGCAAACAACCCTGAGAACACTATTATAGGCTTGAATAAATTAATAGCAGTCATTGAACAATGAACATTATATAAAAATTATATAAAATTATATAAAATTTTGTGTTTTTAGGCCTATTTTTCGATTTTTAAGGACTCGCCGCCACCGGAAGGTATTGACGTAGATCAAAAAAATTTTACACACTTTATTTTCTCTCCAAATCGCAACTTTTCCGCACTACCCCCAATCAAATATCGAAAAGTGTAAAAACGAGCCGCCTATGGAAAACTGATGAGTGGGTAGTTGGGAGGTAACGAAAATGGTTCACTGAGTAGGTAGGTAGTTAATCTAACAATTATTAAATTCCTTTTATGTCAATAACTGGGTGGATGAAACCAATTGGTTGCTCACCAGAGTTATTCTCCACACTAGTATTTATATACTGTGTGAGAAGAGCGTGCTCGGTAATAGAGATACATTACCGCTCAACCAACCGAGGAAAAAACCAAGACAACGCTGGGGGAAAAAGCCCCGCGAAGAGGAGAACAAAGGAGAACGAAAACGAGGAACAAGGCGATAGGACGGAACTGGAGGAGGGACGAGAACAGACAACGAAAAAGATCCCCACCAGCAAGTACGCTCTCGACAATTAAACAGGAAGGAGAAAAGAGACTCTCTAATAACTAACAGTAAGTGACTAATTGTGTTTTTAACCCAGCAAATTAATCACATTAAATTAAGCTGGGTCAGACAAGTTAGGCCTACATTGTGGCCTAAGACCCAGCATCAACTCATAGCTTAACAAAGGTGAAGGTAGATTGCCCTAACCTAATTTGGTGAGGAATCCTACTGTGGACCTCAATTTATCTGCCCGCTCTGGACCATTTCCGGAATCTCTAGGCTGACCCCTCTAGGCTAGACTTGATCTACTCTATAGTTAGACTGGAGATATAAGGGGTGGGTTAATTGTGGACCAATTCATACAGAGCACTTTTCGCATTGGTGGTCCGTGTGTGGGGAATTTACAAACCTTAACCTTACTTAACAAAAAATTGCAGAATTAGGCTAAATGGTCTAGCCTAAGCCTAACCTAATCAAGCCTAATTTGGTCTACAACCTAGGGCCTAACTAGGAAACATTTACATTTAAGGAGTCTCATTCTCTTATAAGCTTAGACCTGAGTGACACATAAGTACTTGGGGGGGATTAAACCAAATTTAAACTTGACTGTTTTGTCTGTGCTCTCTCTTCTCTGGTAATTTCTTCTTGTCCTCTATTTCATTACGATCCCCAGTTAAACAATTTTGACTTAGACATGGACAGTGCGGAATTGAAAAAGTTAAAAAAGAAAAGGGGGGCAAAGTTGGGAGCTGTTACAAAGGCTGTGAACACTTTTAACAATATTACACAACCAGGTAAGGAAGATTTAGAGTGTGTAATTCTTAAATTGGAAACTAAAAAGAAGAAATAATAGCCATTAATGAGAGTATTTCAGAGTTAGTTGAAGCCGAAATGGCTGAAGAACAATTAATAGACCTTTACGCTGATAATGATGATCAGGTAATCTCAATTGAACAGCAAATAAGGAGACTACGGTCTCGTTTGACTGACTTAACACCAAAAAACCTAATTCTGATTTTAATCAAAGTAGAGCTAACCTCCAACAAAATTTAAGTGGCATGCTAAATCTCGAGTCACAAGAATTGAGGGCTCAGTTACCCATTTTGCTAGTACCAACATTTGAAGGGGACACGGTACAATTCCCATCTTTCATTGACAAATTTGAGAATTTAATAGGTAATAAACCTTATATTTCAACTGTTGAAAAGTTTAGCTACTTAACTAGTTTCCTTAAAGGCCCAGCCTATAACCTGATAGCCTATTTACCAGCCGTAGGGAATTCATATGAAGTAGCTATTGATCTCTTAAAACGTAATTACATTAATAAAGATGAGGTATATGAATTATCTCAACAAATTTTTGAATTTGCACCCATAAAAGATAACCATAGTGATATGGAAAATTTTTATACAAAATTAGAAGCTATTATAGGACAACTAGTTAGCAATGAGATAGATATTAAAGCTCATCTTGGATTATACAAGGCATAGTACTTAGGTGCCTTCCTTTGAGGGTTAAAGATATTTTAATTCTAAAGACGGGAGAAAATTATCCTAATCTGGAAGATATAAGAAAACACTTCCCCAATATCCTAACTAATTACAAATTGAGAGTTTTCCAACACAAAATAAGACCCAGACTATGGATAAACCAAAGACTGTTCCCAGAGACCAACTAGCTACAGCCAAACAGACAAAACTTGATACTGTAGAATCAAATGTGACCAACTATAATACACGAACACCTACATTACAGAACTTTAATGTAACTGCTGCCTCAACTTACACACCATATTGCAAATTTTGTGCAAGTAATGAACACAGTAGTACTGGGTGTGACAAATATTCAGACTTTAACCAAAGAGCTAAAAGATGTGAACAGTTGAACCTGTGTAAAAAGTGTACTGGTCAGGGACATTATAAGAAAGACTGTAAATCTAGGTTAAGATTCAAGTGTAAGTTTTGTAAAAGTTTACGACATGTCTCATCAATGTGTGATTCACCAAAGTGTCCAAACAATAGTACTCAAACTCAAAAGATACCTCCCCCAAACAAAGGTAATCAAGAAAATGCCACTTTCATGGGACATTCTGTTTGTTCAAACAACGTAACAAGAAACACTGAGATTCTTTTACCAACTATTACTTTGGACTTAGTGAATAGTGAGGGTAGCACTACTCCAGTGAGATGTCTTATAGACTGTTGTTCTCAACAAACATTTGTTTCACAAAATGTAGTTAATAAATTGGGTTTGACACCAAACCCGAATGAACAAAAACTCAATATTGCATCCTTTGTTAAGGATAACTCGGACAAAAATAGCTATAAGACAATTGACCTGGAACTACATTTAGAAAATAAATTAGAGAAAATTGAAGCAGTTATTATTTCTAAAGTAGGACAAAACAAACTGGTTATACCCAAACTAGAACAAACCATAAATCATTTGGGAAAACACTACAAAATAGCTGATAGACATATCACTAACAACACAGTAGCTAACATTGAAATGTTAATAGGGGCAGATTATATTAATCTTATTCATAAGGGCATAGTAGAGATAGGTAATGGTATAGCTATTCAGACTCCATCAGGGATAGCCCCTTTGGGTGATCTATCCAAATACAACCTAGACCTAAACCAAAACAGTTCATGACCAACAAATACTATGTGCCTCAACTCAGTCCTACATAACACCTGTAAGAATAGCAACACTTTGAATAATATTATCTCAACTGAGAACATTAATTCATCATTATCAAATGAAACTTTGGATGAGGCAATTCAAACTTTATGGTTGCTAGAATCTGTGGGTATACATGACACAAATCAAACTTCAGAAGATCAGTTAATGGTAGAAAGATTTGAAGACACCATTCAGTGCAAAGACAATAGTTATTTTATTGAGTTACCTTGGAAAATAAATTGTCCAACTTTAAGAGACAATCTCAAAGTAGCTAAAGGACATTTATAAAGTAATGAAAAAACTCAAACAAGATAATAATATTAAAAAGTACAGTGATGTCTTCAAAGAACAGCTACATAAAGGCTTCATTGAAGAAGTAACAAATAACCCTTTTAAAAAAGATGGTTGTCATTATTTAACCCACAGGGGGGTCTATCGACAGATGCCCCAACAACAAAACTCAGAGTAGTATATAACTGTAGCCTCAAAGACAGTGATAAACACAGTTTGAATGATTGCCTGATTGAGGGTCCTAATCTCATTTCTGACCTTGTGAAGATCTTACTGAGGTTCAGGTTAGATAAATATGCTGTACAAAGTGACATTTCAAAGGCATTTTGAGAATAAATCTTAAAAATGAATATGATAAGAACCAACTTAGGTTCTTATGGTTCAAGGATCCATTTGATTTGAATAAAGTGTTCATAACCTATAGATTTAATGTTGTGTTGTTTGGAGCCAATTGCTCACCTAGCTTATTAGCATTGACAATTAGACATCATTTAAACCAGTTTAATAACTCTTTAACATTGAAACTTCCTTAAGGAACATTTTTACGTAGACAATCTAATAGGCTCAACAACAACAAAATCTGAATTATCTGAAGTCTATGAACACTCTCAAAACATTAAGCAACAAGGTAACTTTGAACTTAGAGAGTGGATTTCAAATGATGAGGATTTAAACAAAAGATTTTAAAGGATAATAATGGTCTTACTGAGCCATCAGACAGAGTTAAAACTTTAGGTATGAACTGGTATTTGGATGCAACTTCTAACAGTCATGATTCAATCTGTACTAAAGGTTTTAAACTTGATGAGGAAGCAAATACTAAAAGACAAATATTATCAGAGGCTTCCAAAATTTTTGATCCTATGGGTCTATTCCTGCCTTCAACAATAAAATCAAAGATTCTCCTCCAAGAAATTTGGAGGACAAATGTTGGGTGGGATGATCCAATAACAAATGAAAATAAAAAAATCTTGGAAGAAGTTAGCAGCTGATTAACAAAAGTGCAGAACATTAAAATTCAAAGGTGCTGTGGGTTTAGGGATAAGCCCCAGAGACTTCATGTGTTGCTGATGCAAGCACACAAGCTTATGGGTGCTGTGCGTATCTTGTAAGTCCTACAGAAAGTCATCTAATTTATGCAAAAGGGAAAGTTGCACCTCTCAAACCTACCCGAACCATACCTCAATTGGAACTATTGGCTGCTGCATTAGCCATTAAAACCATTTCATTGCTTAAGGATGCTTACCATGATGTGAACATAACTCATATCCACATCTGGCTTGACAGTCAGATTTGTCTTGCCTGGATACGGAATGATAGCATTAATAGTAAGAATATCTTTGTAAGAAATAGGCTAAAAGAAATAGCTGAAGCTAATGAAAGCCTACAAGTAAACTTTCACTATGTTCCAACTAAACAAAATCCTGCAGACTTTCTGACCAGAGGTTTATCCTACAAGTTGTTGAAGTCAAACAAAACTTGGTTTATGGGACCTAAGTGGCTCTGTAATACAGACCAATGGCCTGTGGAACAAGTTAACTTGACATTAAATTTAATCTTTTCAAATGAAAAGGTTGAACCAATCACTAATTATGAAATTTATTCTGATTTCAACAAACTTGTCAGGGTTACAGCCTACTGTTTGAGGTTTGCTCACAACTGTTTAACTACAATTAACAAACAGCTAAATAAAAACAATCATAATTATACAGAAGTTGCAACCAAATACTGGATAGGCCCATGCACAACAAAAAGAGTACAATAAAGAGTTAGAATTCTTAACTAATGGGAAACAAACAAAAGAACCTGTACCATCAGTAGTTGTGGATCTAAACTTGTTCAGAGATGAGGAAGGCCTTCTAAGGTGTAAAGGGAGATTAGACAAATCAAAACTGTCATACAAAAGCAAACATCCAATCCTTTTACCTAGATTTAGCTATTTGACAACATTAATCATCAGAAAAACACACAATGATGTATATCATATGGGGGTACCACAGACACTAACTACATTAAGAAAAACTTATTGGATACCCAAGGGAAGGATCACTGTTAAAACAGTCCTGAGTGAGTGTGTCACATGTAGGCGTTCATGCTAGGCCCTATAAGAAACAAATCCTCCTGCTTTGCCAGAGGAGATAGTTACTCTCAACAGACCCTTTGAGACTGTAGGCATTGACTATACAGGAGCATTGACTGTAGGGGTGGGTGACACTGAACAAAAAATGTACATTGTACTGTTTACATGTGCTGCCTCACGAGCTGTTTATCTGGATGTTGTGGATGACCTTACAGCAGAATCTTTTGTTGCTGTCTTTAAGAGATTCTGTGCACGACATTCAGTACCCAAGACAGTTTGGACTGACAATGCTACATATTTCAAGGCTGGTGAACAAGTCATCCACGACTTGTTAAGCGATGAAATCACACAATTATATATACAAAATTCAAACATAAAGTGGAAGTATATTCCGGTTGCCTCTCCTTGGTATGGTTCTATCTGGGAGAGGAATATACAAACAGTAAAGAATTGCTTGAAGAAAGCAATTGGCAAAAAACAGATACACTTATTTGGGTTGCTCACTCTCCTGGCTGAGATTGAGAACATCATTAACAATAGACCACTCACTTATGTGAGTGACAACATTAATGACCGGAACCATTAACTCCAAATCATTTGATTCGGGGAGAACAAGTTAGTCTCCTGCCGGACTACAATATAGACTCTTCAGAAGACCCAAACTGGACTCAACGACATGATGAGCTCCAGACTAAGTTACAACATTTAACTAGAGTTAAAGCTCATTTCATTAAACAGTGGAAAACTGAGTACTTGATGGGTCTAAGGGAGAGACATAAACAAATGACTAAGAAGGATTGGTCTGACACAATTAAGGTAGGGGACCTTGTTCTCATACATGACAGTACTCCAAGACAATACTGGCCTCTGGCTAGAGTTTCAGAACTCAGACCAGGGGCAGACGGGGTAACAAGAGTAGTCAAATTAAGGACTTCAACGGGTGACACAACAAGAGACATTTATATTTTGTACCCTTTAGAGTCTGGACCCAAAACAATGGACTTTGGAGAACCTTCTCCACTGACAGTAACAACTGGAGACACTGAACTTCCAGTAACTATTCCTTTGACAGTAGGAGTGGTAACGCATCCTACTACAACATTGACAGACACAAGACCTCAGCGACAAACAGCATTAAAGGCGCGACTATTTTTACAACAAAAAATAGATGCTGGGGAATTGTAATTTTATCTTCTAACTTTCATTTTTTCTTTTCTTATGGTAAAGACCATAGACAGTTTCATCCTATGGATGTATATTTTCTCTTCTAATTAAATGCTACACCTTCTCCATGAGAAGGTGAGGATAGGCACTGTTAATCAGATTAACAGGCATTTACAGTCAAATAGTTAGCTAGTCTACACTCAGACATAAAAATTGGTGACAATGACACCAAAATTTTTATCTCCCGGGGCCCCCAGTATATGGAAAACTGATGAGTGGGTAGTTGGGAGGTAACGAAAATGGTTCACTGAGTAGGTAGGTAGTTAATCTAACAATTATTAAATTCTTTTTATGTCAATAACTGGGTGGATGAAACCAATTGGTTGCTCACCAGAGTTATTCTCCACACTAGTATTTATATACTGTGTGAGAAGAGCGTGCTCGGTAAAAGAGATACATTACCGCTCAACCAACCGAGGAAAAAACCAAGACAACGCTGGGGAAAAAGCCCCGCGAAGAGGAGAACAAAGGAGAACGAAAACGAGGAACAGGGCGATAGGACGGAACTGGAGGAGGGACGAGAACAGACAACGAAAAAGATCCCCACCAGCAAGTACGCTCTCGACAATTAAACAGGAAGGAGAAAAGAGACTCTCTAATAACTAACAGTAAGTGACTAATTGTGTTTTTAACCCAGCAAATTAATCACATTAAATTAAGCTGGGTCAGACAAGTTAGGCCTACATTGTGGCCTAAGATCCAGCATCAACTCATAGCTTAACAAAGGTGAAGGTAGATTGCCCTAACCTAATTTGGTGAGGAATCCTACTGTGGACCTCAATTTATCTGCCCGCTCTGGACCATTTCCGGAATCTCTAGGCTAGACTTGATCTACTCTATAGTTAGACTGGAGATATAAGGGGTGGGTTAATTGTGGACCAATTCATACAGAGCATTTTTCGCACCGCCCTAATGTATGTATAGCTATGATGTAGGACTCGAAACCTATTTTTTCTGGTCTCCGTCTCGGTTGCTTAGGTCTCGGTCTCGGCCATGGTGGTCTCGACTATATCACTGCCGAGTATGTTGATGTTCCTCAAGTGCAATGAACACTTACCTTGTTTTAAGTAGGCAGTTAACTGCTGAGAAATATCACAAAGTATGAATTTGTGAATAAATGATGAGTAAATTTTGCAATTGTCACTTGATAACCTCTTTAGAATCTTTATTCCAGAATGTGAAATACAGAGCTTAGGAACTAGGTTACACAATATTGAATACATGAAAAAATTGCATATGGTCTCAGTTTCGGGTGCATAGGTCCTTTGAAAAAAATCTATATACTGTTGGTAAAAGACATCTTCCTTGCTTAAAGCGAGGCTAGTAACTAAACAGCGAGTCAGTTTTCTCGTCTTAAATGTTTCTTAGTTTAGGAATGGAAAATTCTTCAGCCGTTGGTCTTCGGGTTTCCGTTACCTTCCCTTCTCAAATTTCCCACAAGTCGTTGCGACGGAAAATTTTGATACGGAAAAATGCGCTCTTACTTGTTATATAGGCCCAATGCCTACATATTTTTTTCTGCCCGTGGCAATTTCTCCATTCCCAATAGGCTTTATCGCGAATCCCGAGGCAATGTAGTTATTTAATACAGTAAATTAATACTTTGTATTTATTTATGAAATAAAGGTACTATATAATACTGTACAGTATCATATTGTAGGCGCGTTTTTAGGCCTGGGATTAAATTAGGCTTTGCTGTGGACTGTATTATAAACTGTATGACAGGCGTGTATAGTTTTTCCGTAGGTCCAGTACCGGATTGGCGCATGGGCAAACTGGGCTGGAGCCCATGGGCCCTCAGCACCACTCGCCAGTTACCAAATAGTCGAAATTATCCTCATTATTATTAAATTAGTATTTCATTAAATATTTGGGAAAAGCCCAGAAATATATTAACTTGCAAAAACTGGCGATTGTTCTTGGAATCTTTTTCGTTAATGAAAGACAGAAAAGTGAACATTTGATTTGTAGTGTTTGATTTGTTCGATTAATTGTGTGATTTAAAAATATAAATTTGATAGTACAATAATGTAATATGAGTTTTTATTTATGAAATGAGATTTGGAAACATTGAAATATGGGGGTCCATTGAAATTCCCAGCCCAGGGCCTCATGAATGCTTAATCCGGCCCTGCATAGGTCTCAGTCTCGGCCATGGTGGTCTTCACTACATCACTGATGTATAGCGAAGAATATAGTTACCCCTACGTTTAGAAGCATTTGTATCCTTAAGATCAGGGGTGTAGTGGCAAATTTTAAGGTGCAGGAGCTCTAAGGAATATATTATAATAATAATAGGCCTACTTCACTTAGACTTGGAATATTAAAAATTTGAAATCACAATTAGAAGCCAGTGCTTTCATCTCAGTCTGTTTGTTTCCAACTTCCAAGTATCAATTAAAAAAATAAATAAAATTTGGATGAATGGAGGTGCGGGAACGGCGCTCCCGTGCGCCCCCGCAGCACTATACCCCTGCTTAAGATGATATTTTATATCTTTGTACTAATAGGTCTCTAGGTCCCTATACCTGCCTGGCAAATTTTGTGTCAATATGTTGAGCGGGAAACGTTGTACAAGTGTACAAAATAAATAAAAATAGAGTAGAAATAAATATGAAAATTTATTAAGCAAAACAATCGTAACCCATTCGGGGAAAAAGGAAAAATTCAATTACATAAACATTTACAAGAGGATACATACGGGCACATTATAAAGTATATATGTATATATATATATATATATATATATATATATATATATATATATATATATATATATATATATAAAATCAATTACAAATTGTGGTAAAATATATGAAAACATTATCACATGCAAAGTGCAGATAAACTACTGTATACAGTGTAAGGTGCATAGCAAAATTAAATATTAAAAATAGGATTTTTCTTGTTTAAACTGTCCCACGTTAAGATCAAGGTCAGCAATCCCACCTTAATCTTCGTTAATTAAGGTCAGCAAATGCATTTTAATTGCTGGTGATTATTTATGAATTAATCTACTCCCCTATCAAAAAAACTCGTACTAAATTCCGTAGCGAAGCCAACTTAACTCCCAATGTAATGTAGATGAAGCAGGATGTCTCCGTGTGGCGAAATCAAATTAACTAGTTTCATTAAAGTTATAAAGGGCGAGAATTATTACTGATGTTCATGACAAAATTTCTCATGCTAAACACTTACTCTAATAGTTTTAACATTAGTGTGTGTTTAGCATGAGAAATTTTCAGTCGTGAACATCAAATTAACTTTGTTTCAAATTCTCAATAAAATTAACTGTATCGGCTTAAAGGACTTGACGCAGTGAAAGATTTAACTAACTAAATTCCACGCCGTATGAATTTCTCTGGTGAACTATATGAAATTGTCGTACGTCGTGCAGTTGAATTTTATTTTATTCAGAACAAGGTTTCTCTTTACGAATCTCTTCTAGGATTTCTTTCCCGGGATCCCGTATGTTTTTAGTTGATTTTTAAATCCCGGGAATAGGAAAATTAAATTTTCTTAATTAGCTCTCTCTAGTAATTATAAAAATAAGATTCCATGAGTATAGAAGTGTTGCCTGCTAGTGCGACCGGTAGATAGTATCTAGTGATCGCTGGCAACTCGTCTGGTGTTATTTTCCATCGTCTCTTCCGTACCGTTGCCTTTCTTTCGGCACCTCACATTATCAATGGCAGCTGTTAACTGTGTCTCTCTTTACGATTTTATCTTTCTATTAGATTTTGAAATTTGAACCCCGCAATGTCTGATCCAAAATCATTTGTTTGGCAATACTTCATAAAGAACACAAATGAAGAGTGCAAAATGTGATGCGCTAAAAACCATCCCTCCGACCTCTGTCGAATCCGAGAGAGCATTTTCTGCTGCTGGTTTGTTTATTACTAATTTGAGAACTCGGCTTAGCGATAAAAGTATCGACTGCTTGTGTTTCCTAAGAAGTTATTACAAAAATGTTTAACTATATAAAAAAAAAAGTATTTTTTTTATGTTGGTATACTATAAGGGCATCAAATTTTAAAAGGAATATTTTTTTGCAGATGTACTGAATTATAAATAAAGGAATTTACTCTTTTAGTTATTATTTATTTCCTGCAAATAATTAATGCGTTCAATAAGTAGTAAAAGCCCCCAATCTAAGACTGATTGGTAAACTCATTTCAAATATAAGTAATAAAGTATAAGTTCAAGCATAAAATAACCGTTTTCTTAAATTTATAATTAATTACTTCCCGGGATCCCGGGAATATACTCCAATTTCCCGGGAACTTCCGGGAAATCCCGGGATGAAGAATTCCGAGAATTCGAGAAACCCTAATCTCTTCCCATGTCATCAACTGTTATGCAGTATTATCTACAAGACACGAAAAGCGTACATTACTAGTAGGCTTTTCTACTTTTCTGCGTTTCCCTAAGAATAAAAAATTTCCTCAACCAACTTCTAACAATAAAAACTCCGCAGCTGACATGACAAAATCCCCCGAATTGACTTTATATGACCTGCAAGAATAATATCCGTTAATAATGTTGAATTTTTTCGAATGTCAAAAACCTTGATACCAAATTATTACCTCATAGACCCATCAAATTAGAGTTTTAATGTTTTAATATTATCTTTCAGTTGGTAACACTACTTTTGTCTTGTTAAACGCGAATCATGAAAGGTTGCTGTAAAAACGCTGAATTCTTCATCAAATACAACCCTTTCTATGAAAACACCTTTTCCACCGGTGTTCCGATTAGTTAAAGTTATAATTGTTTCATCTCCTCCTTGAGGTAAAATATCACATTTTTCGTTCGATGGATCATTAAATAATTCTCGCATCATATCAAAATATTCTTTCGAAGTTAGTTGCTTACCATCAAATTTCCCGTGCTTGTAAAAATGATACGTTGCTGCGTTATCATTTTTAAACTTTGGATCTCCCAAAGAATTTTGTTTTGTTACATCTGCTTTCAGCTCTTGATATCCCCTCATCATGTGTTTCATTTTCTCATTCCTTCTGCATCCACAGAACAAGGATTTCAGAAAGTTGTTCAAGAATTGCAAAGCCCAAGTTCTATGTTCTCTAGCATCAAGAACAAATTTGTGCGCAAACTCGGCAAAACTGCAAAAGTCTGTAGCGTTGGTACAATTACCTTCGCGTGCAAATTTTATTGCTACGTCAATTATTTTAGCATCGTAATTTCTACAACTGCCTTTCATGATGGCATCTAACCTATCAATTTCATACGGTTCTAGGTTCTTAAATATTTTTTTACGTTTTATTTTAAAATCACTCAATTCCCTTACTTTGAGTGCTCTGCATAATTTGCCCACCGTTTCTTGTCGGTTAGCTTCAAATTGAATCCTCTCCGTTCTACAAATATTTTTTAAATCATCTTTAAACTGTCTTACGTCATAGTTGGGATCGTCACGGAGTTCCTTTATACGTTCAAATATTTCAGTTCGTGTCGTCTCTGAAATTTTATCAAATTTTCTGGGGTGAATCGTTAACTGATTGTTTACTTTTATAATGTCTTCATTTTTAAAAACAAGGGATGAATTATTCCCTCGAGCTTCCTTATTTATTTGAACGAGATTCTGAAAAAAATCATTTGGATTACGAATTTGATTGATTGCTTTTACCACTCTTGCATTTCCATGCATTACTCGATTACCTCTTATATACAAATACTTAGAATACATTTCTTCAAATGCTGCTTGATGTTCTGAATTCAATTTATTTTTGTAGTCATTTATAACTCCACTTTGCATCTTCTTTATGATAGTGCAAGCTGTTTGAAAACCTACAAAATTATGAGTGAAGAAGAACACTGAAACTGAAAACTGAAGCACATCCAGTTTAGTTAATTCTCCCTTCGGGAGTTTTCCCTTCGGGAGTTTTCCCTTCGAGAGTTTTCCCTTCGAGAGTTTTCCCTTCGAGAGTTTTCCCTTCAAGTGCGAAGTACAATTTGCAATTTGTAAGCCGTTCTTACACACATTACCTGCCTTTAAAGCTGTTACGGTAATTCTCCCTGCTTTGCTTAATAGTTTTGTATATTTTAGTGCTCCAAGTGAGGTGGTAGTTCCTAGAACACCTCCAGCAAGAGAGAGCCAACAATTCCTAGCTTCAGAATCAAGTAAACCTATATTTTGCTGATGCTTAGATCTATCAACTAAACTTGAAGCACTTCTGCCAATACAGAAAAAACCAGATGAGGCACCACAAATTGCAGCAGCTACTACAGCAGGGCCAGCCACTGGAATCATAAGAGATGTTATCCCTATTCCAACAGAAACCAATGAACTAAGTATGCTAACTACGTTGGCACCTTTAGTAATCTTGGTAGACAAATCACAAGCTGGCGAAGTTCCAAAACCAACCAAAACTGAACCTTCATTATTAGGTTGGTAAATCCCATCGTGTGGGTAGCAATATATACATTTTGGGAACTTATTATTGTGTAGAAAGTCCTTCCATCCATCATACACCCGCCCATTAGAATCGACAAAATAACTCCTATTTAGTTTGTCTTTTGTTGTGTATTTCAGTACTCGAAAAATTGGTATTTGATAGCGTTCACCATGGTTTTTGGCAATTACAAAAATGAATGCAACAAAAGCTCTACCAGGATAAACATGCTTGCCTAAATTCATTATTTTATTCGATAATTCAGAAATTTTGTCATTTTGTTCTTGGTCGTAATAGGAGTCCAAATCATTGCAATTTTCATCAACTTTTTTCAGTGGACCAAATAATGCAAAACCAATTTTTATTTTTAAATATTTTTCTTGGTTCAATAAATATTCTTCCCACATTCTCTCCCCTAATCTATCATAATATTCTTCTTGTTGATCCCTTGCTTCTTGCTTCCATTTAGCAATATCTTTATCACCCCAATTAGGCATTGTTAAAGGTATTAAAGCTACTTAAAATGTTATTCCAATAATACCAACTCTGGTCTAAAATTTGTTTAACAAATCAAACTTATGAAAAAATAAATTTTTATTTTCATACTTGATGGACCAAACTCAACCACTTTACTTTTTTGAAGTTTCATTATAATTTTATTTACTGTATAAAATTAAACTTTGTAATTAAAAACTATGTATACACTTAGTTAATTTTATATTTTAATTAATTAACAAAGATACAGTATTTCAATATCACCAAACATGAATTTTTGGAACTCCTGTTAGATCTGTGGGATCATCGCACGGCACGCTTGCAAGAAGTGGACACTCTCGCCACGATTCAATATAATCGTCAAATTCTGTAATTATATCATTTAGTTCTCTAGTTCTATTGGAAATTAAATAATTTCCAACCTTTTCTTCTTCAGAGTTTTCACAAACTGGAAAATGTTGAAAGTTGTCCAATAAGAATTGTATAGATGAGATAGCTTTTAGCACAGTCAGTTTCAAAATTGTCCACTATTTTCCCTAAAGAATATTCAATTACTTTTAATGGCTGAAAAATCGTAGACCCAATTAATTGAGTTTTTCTCTCATTAAATTTGAATTTTGATTTACCAACTTCAAAGGTAATCAACAATAGATTTTCGACTTCACGTTGTGATTTTATTACCTCTTGTTGCATTTTCAAACTGCACTTACAGTATTGATTATTCCAATGAACATCTCCTTCAAAGACATAAGCTGCAAAAAAGTCTATATTAAATGCAACTGGAAAAATAAATCATGTATAAATTTTTAAATTAAAATTATTGTAAATGTCTAAATTTACACATATATTTGCAAAGGATAACAGTAAATATGAACTTAAAATTACTTACTTTGGTCATCTAATATTCCGAAACAAAGGAATCTACTAATGTATGATACATTCTCAAGGTTTCATATGACTGCTGAATAAGTCGATTTTTGGATTACACCAAAGATAGATCCGTTTCTCATTTAATGGTGGTGCTGCATTTCTAATAATAAATATAAAAATAAATAAAAATTCAACCAAAAAACTGGAATAAAGTTAAAACATTTATATAAACAAAGTACAGAAATAAAAGATAAAGGAACCCCTAAGCTATTACATTTATCTTAGCGAAAAGGTAATACAGTAATATACTTTTCTTTCAAACTTGCACCACCTTTAAATATTGATGGATTTAACTCAAAGTCCGGTATGAGGTTTTTTTCCATTTAAGGAATGAGAGAAATGCACCAAGAGCTCTCCTTTGTGCATTTTCATTTTTTACCATATATGTGTGGACTACCCTAAATTATACATAGGACCTATATATCTTTATAGCAAAGGTGACTCGATTATCCAACGCACTATAAACTACTCGCTAACACCAGAGGCGCCAACATAGCCACACAATTAAACAGCCTCTTCATTCTTAACAATACAGAAGAACATACACACATACCACATCAAGCAGGATACTCAAACTCCTCCCCAGACATAACGTTCTGTTCCCCCTCACTAGCAACGCATACATAATGGAGAACAGAAAAACAACTGTCATCAGACCACCTGCCCATCATCATTACAACACATTCTACACTCTGCCCCAACGGGCCAATAGCCTTAGGCACATTTACAGAAATTACAAGAAAGCTGATTAGGAACAGTTCAAAATACAGACTGAGGAACAATTCACCACATTAAACAGCACACCCATCATAAACATCAATACAACACTCAAGACATTTAATCAGATCATCAATAATGCAAACAAATACATACTAGGGTGTGACCGTTGCCCTCCAAAAATCAAAAAATGGTCCTACAATGCTGTTCAAAGTTTTAGTGTTGTGTATTTATCTAGGAAACACCCCTGTAAATTTTCTTGGAGATCGGTGCATGTTTGAGCTAGCACTGTCGTACCAGCAAGTATTGCTATTTCAGCTTATGAACTTCATAAATAAGTGTGAAAATAGCACAAATAGCTGAGAATGTACAGGCTGATATTGATTCACCTATTAGCTCTGATGAGGACGATGACATTGATGAGGCCAGCACTGCTGAACCAAAGAGAAAACATTGGAGAACAGTGAAAGAGGGAGTTTCAATTTTTGTGCCCCATGATATTCTGAAGTCGGCAGAACTTGTTTCATGCAGTGTTCGAAACAACATCTCGCCGACCCAGCTGAGTGCAATTGTGTACTCCCTTGTATCTGCATGTGGTGGAGATACATCAAAGCTGAGTCTAAATGCAAGGACGGCCCACCGATACCGAGCTTCCATCGTGTCAGAAATAAGTTTAAAAATCATGGATGAATGGCAACCATCAGACAAAGTACTGGTGCACTGGGATGGTAAACTTATGGACACGCTGGATTCCAAAGGCACTGATGACCGCCTGCCCATTCTTGTGTCTGGTGTCAATGGCACAAAGCTTCTTGGAGTCCCACCTCTTCCGCATTTGACTCAAAAAGCTGGCCTGGTTCAAGGAGACTTGATATCAACAGCAACCAAACAACTTCTGGTCGATTGGGAGTGTGAACAGAATGTCGTTGGTATGGTTTTTGACACTTCATCCAATACAGGTAAACCTATTTCAAACATCAGCGTGAATTTATCATGACATTAATACCAAAATACAGTGAATGATTTAACAGAAATCTGCAAAAAGCACGTGCCTGAAATGGTGGCCTTAAACTACAATTACATTTTTTTTTCAGAACAAAAACAGCTGCTTGCGTCTCCCTCCAAAAGAAATTAGAGCGTGCCATATTCTGGTGCGCCTGTCGCAGGCATGTGGGCAAAGTCATCCTAGGTGTTTGCTGGGATTGCTTGAAAGTGGAGGGCTCTTCAAGTCCAAACATAATGGTTTTCCAGAGGTGAGTCATAAGCTTTACAAAATAACAAGGAATATTATTATCTAATGAACAAATTTAGTGGAATTTCTTTTATTAGACTTATAAGATATACTAACACCAAGCAAATGATCGATCATATCAATCTTAATACCCCTAAAACAATATTATAGATTAGTACGAAATACAATAATTGCATTTCTAGGTTCAAGAACCATTTCTTTCAACTGGCGTACAATGAAAAAAAGAAATACTACTAACCCGCAATGCCTGGAGTGTTTGAGGAGCGCCAGCAGGAGATGGCTGACTTCTTCCGTGAATCTCTAGCCCAACCATTTACACGTGGCGACTACAAGGAGCTGGTAGAGCTTTGTCTGCTGCTTGTAACTAAAGGATCCGAGCCAGTGAACTTCACAATGGCTACCCTGGCGCACTTCACAAAGCAAGGTGGATGGCTAAACTGCTCTACACCCTCAAGATTGTTCTTTGTCAGGCCAGATCAAAGAGCAGTTTCCCAAAGCCGAGGTGTGACAAAGTCAAATCAGCAAGTTAGAACGGTTTGCTGTGTTCACAGTCGCTGTTTATGTCCCATGGTGGATTGTTTGCCCCGTTCCAGCAAGTGCGCACTGAATGACTTGAATTTGGTCGAAACCTTGGCTGAATTTGCCCCATATGACGCCACAATAGTTGACAAAGCACGTGTGGCACTCGGTACCTAACTGAGGAGTTGGCCCCACCTTTTTTTCTCGTCCCAAGTACAAGAAAGGACAAAAGAGGAGATGAGGAAGGCCCTTCTTTGCCATGAAGGCACTGAAGTTACTAAGCGAGTGGGGCTCAATCATGGGGGCTATGGAAAGCCATATCTTCCCCCTGTCCCAGAAAGTGGCACTGCCCTGGTGGACCTAATTGGGCCTGACTCAAGCCGGTTCTTCACCATTTTAGGCATGCCCTATCAGTTTCTCCACAGTCCAGCCAGTGAATGGGCGGATCATGACGACTACCTGAACATGAAACGGGTTGTGGACAAGCTTCAGGGCGTGGTGTAAAACTTTGCCATGACTTTCTTAATGTTGCCAGGGATGAGGAGCGCTTTCAAGAAGTCCTTCAAGTAGTTGAAAATGACAGACTCCGCGTTCCTAATCAGCGCAAACGATCATCTGTTTCCGAACAGAAATCATACCTTGTGAATATATGATAAAACCCCTTAATGTACCATGAGAGAATAAGAGTGATTAACTTTTTTGTGTTAGTGATAACAGCTTTTAATTAAGACAGGCAAATGATTTGTGTTAATATCCCTTATGATGGTTGTATAATCTCATATATAGGCGCTTATGCCGTATAAGCAAAATCGCTATTTTTCAAATTGCTGGTGCTCACTCGAATATGCATGAATCTTCAAAAAATTGCACGTGGGTATTTTTTATGTCAATATGCAACACCAAAATTTTGAACAGCATTGTAGGACAAAGTTGGGGCAACTGTCATACCCTAATACCTACCCAAGGGCAACATTAGGAAATACAACCCAAATTACACTAGAGAAATAGCCCACCTCATAAGGCAACGTAACAACCTCAAATATAACACACAAACACCACACACAGAAGCCATAAAACAGCAGATACAACAGCTCAACACAGAAATAAACAACAAACTCAAAGAAAAACAAACAAACATTCAGGGAATTCATAACAACACTAAACCACTCCACAGATACATCCAGGCTATACAAGACTATAAACAGCATTACCCACTCTAACAGCGGCATTCACACCTCACACGCAGCTATCTGTCGCAGCCAAAATAATATCCCAACATACACACATCTTTGTGTAGCGATTAACTAGAATGTTAGCTTGTTAAGTCACTTAAACAGAGACAACAACCAGAAACACGCAAACAGACAGACAAACAGCCAGACACAAGAAAACCTACAGACTCAACACGACCATTACACCCTTCAATACAGACCAGACCACCAAGATTATCAAAAACATACACCTTAAACACTTGGGCCCACAAGGAATACTAGCTCTCACAAATATCAGCACATATTCATACCAACACTGTATTATTCCTGACATATGAAAACAAGGTAAAATTATTACACTACTCAAACTAAACAAAAATACAACAGAACCAGCTTCTTATAGACCAGAGGTTGGGGAATTGGGGTAAATTACCCAAAATGGGGTAAATTAAAAATTTTTGGAGGTAATGCTTGCGGTATGAGAGACGCTTCCATTTTTTTAATTTGAATTTTTTGTATACTACCGTATATGCAACAATTTTAAGAGCAAATGGCTTTTTCTTGTTTACTTTGAAGTCTGGGGGTAATTTCACCTTACTCAAATAGAGTTTTGGGTAATACCCAAAAAAATTCCCCAACCCTTGCTATAGACCCATTACTTTACGATGCACACCTTCCAAAGTACAGTAACAGAAAGACTAATCTTACAAATCACCAACCCACACATTCCACTATTGCCTACTCAACATGGATTCAGACCTCACCACTCAACCACGACATTACTCACTAACCTCACGCAGCACATCATGGATGGCATCAACTCCAGACGACCAGCTCAACATACACTATTAGCAACAATAGACATTAGTAAAGCATTTGATGCTATCCCACGCTTCCCTCTCATAAACAAAATACTCAACACAAACATGCACAATAATACCAAAAGGTGGCTGAGCAACTATCTTTCAGGAAGATACTCACGTCACATTTAATGGCAAGTCATCCAAAACAAGCTTTTTCCGAATGGGGTCCCTCAAGGCTCTGTTCTCTCACCAACACTCTTCAACTTATCTATGGTGTTGGAATGTCATGCATGTGTAACAAGCTTACCTTATCATCATATGCAGATGACATCACTTTAACATCCACCCACAACAACATCGACACCGCTACAAATAACCTACAAACATATATAAACAGTATACAAGACTGGCTCACACACAATAGACTCAAAGTAACGCCCACAAAATCAACTATCACCTTGCTTACAAGCAACACAAAAGAACACCAGGTAATTCCACAGTATACACTAAACAACATCAACATTCCACACACTCACAAAACCAAAATACTTGGGGTCACATACAACACATCATTATCTTTAGCAAACCACATTCAGGACATTAAAAACAAATGTACGTCACGACTTAACATGCTTAGGGTACTAACAGGCACAAACTTTGGACACCAGCAGGAAACAACATCACTCATATACAAACAATATATTCGCTCAGTTGTGAACTATTCTAGCCCATGCTGGGCACCCATTATCTCAAACACACACATAAACACCTTACAGACAATACAAAACAACGCACTTCGTATCATTACAGGATGCACTCATAGAATACCTGCACACAGAAACAAAAATACTGAAAATTAGGGAACATTTAGACATGAGGGGAACACAATTCATGCTGCAGCGACAACTAACCCACAACACCCTTGCCACTACATGTACAATTATGCACCAACACCTCGCACCATTAAGGTAACACCAGAGAGACATTATAACCAAATACTCCATTCCATACCACGCCCCACAGACATCACAGTACAGAAAACACATACACACACACCTAACCCACAAAGCACTGACAGGACTTGGTCCGAATGCGGTCCTAGGTGCGAAGCCGCCACCCATTAACAGGTCAGAGATCAGCCTGAGCAGATCGGATCGAGTTAACTTAGCACGATTCCGATGTGGACATCACCCCAACTTACGGACATACAAACACAGACTAGACAACTCCATAGACAACACCTGCCACCTGTGCCAGGACACACCACAAACAATTGAACACATTATGACAGACTGTACCACTCTAGCACAACAACGAACACAACACAACACCATGACTCCAGATTTCTGGGATCTTGGGAGCATTGTTCCAGTAAATTTGACCATGAGAAAAAGTAAATTTGGGTTTGGGTTTTGTTCATCCGCTAGACATTATGCAATTTTTTTGCGTATACATTCTTGTACAAACCAATTTTTTTAAATTACAAATTTAGTTATTTTAAGTTTAGTTGGTAATTCCATATTTAACAATTATTTTTATTTTTTGTTAAGCTTCAATGTTTTGATAATTAAAATTTTATTAAAACGTATATTTTTTTAATATAAAATTATCAGGATTGGACTATGTTCCATTGATCTCGGCCAGGTTTGATAAATTGGCCAGATAATTACTTGTGCGGTTTTAAGTACCACCATGACTCTAGAATTGAAAAGTTTAGTTAAGTTTAAACTTACTTTTACTTACTTTCATTGTACTATATTTACTTACTTTACTCACTTTTACCATACTATATTTACTAACTTTTACTTATTTTGTATTTTTTCAGGTAGTCAATAATCAATAATGGATCTTAATATTGATGAAGTTGGAGAGAAAAGTGAGGGTGTTAAAAGGGGTTACTTTTGTGGTCAATGCAAGAACAAATATTCAAAGAAGCAAAACTGGGAGGAACATTTTAATTCCAAAAAAAATATTTGTTACAATACAAGAGGTCCCAGAGTTTGGGCCCACAGCTTAGATATTGCAGTAAAGAAATACCAGGATGAAGTGCAGCAAAGAGATACGGCAAAGCAGTCATTTAGTTTGTTCACAAAATGTGCTAGTGCTAGACCTCAGAAAAATGAACCAACTTCATCAACTGCTAATCTAGAAAATGAAACTTTTTCACTAGATGTTTCACAGACTGAAGAAAGTGCTTCTCCTCCACCTAAGAAACAAAAGGTAAGTGAGGAATCTGCGCATCAGACTAACAAAACTGCTTTAGATGAATTTGAAAATTCCCAAATCCAGAAGACATTGAATGCAATTTTGCGCCTAACAAAAGAAACTCACCAAGCTGTTGTGGTTAATAAAGAGAAGAGTCAAAATATGCCTTCAAGTTCAAGTGTTGCATCCAAATCTAATAAAGCAAAAAGCAACAGGCACTAGATCTGCTGTAATGATCACACAGAAAGCCATTGATCAGTGGCCAAGCATACATGGTGGTAAATTCACAACAAATGCCTACATGCAAGGTCTAACATCGTCCACTGTTGCTGCTGCAATGAATAAATAAACTTAAGGTGAGTTATAAACTGTACATTATTGTATTATTATGTTTAGCTAAAACAATTTGTAATTGGTATGTCGTCAATTCAAGAGTTTACTATCATTAACCTATCTAGTGGTGTAAGGGGAAAAAAAGTAAATTCAGAGCTGTGCTCCAGTAAATTTTTTCAAATCTGGAGTCATGCACAACACAACATCACTAGTGCGCTGAACCTCTGGTCCACTCTGGAGAGGATGATCGGTTACCTGCGTGCCGCCAGCTTGCTTGATCAGGGTGGGCTGATTGGCTAAACAACAACAACAACAACAATGACAACAACTACTACTCGCTAACTTAACTCGTTACAAATAGATCAATATACAGTTGGGTGGTCCCCAGATATATTGTATATGGTAAAAAATGAAATTGCACCCATAAGAGCTCCTGATGCATTTTCTCATTCTTTATATAGAAAAGGACCTCAAACCGGATTTTGAGATAAATTTATCAAAATTTAAGGGTGGCGCACATTTGAAGAAATTTGCCACCTCTAAATATGCATGAATTGATCCACTTTGTTATTTCCAACATCCTTAATTGTAGTGGAATATAGTCCGAATAAGTAATGGTAAATGACAAATACCATAGTTTTTCTTTTTCATGATGCAAGCCCGACATGGGCAACTTGCATCATGAAAAAGAAAAACTATGGTATTTGTCATTTACCATTACTTATTCGGACTATAGTGGATTTAATTATCCCAGAAGAGTTCCTTGTTCCATGCATGGTCTGTGTGTATCCTAAAAAACTCAGGGAACCATTCTGAGTTCATTCCTATATATATATATATATCTATATCTATATATATATATATAATATATATATATATATTATATATATATATATATATATATATAATATGTATATATTAGGCCGGGTCGAAAATGGGAAATTTTTTAATTTCTTAAAATGAAACTTCTCACATAGTGTACTTTTTATCATCTTAACAAAATATTAAAAAAATCAAGCATGTGCTACCCTACTACCCCTATCACATACCCCTCCTCCCTTTTTTACCTTCATATTTTCATATGTTTAATGTTGTCATATGTTACATAAGTTGTTTGTTTAGTGCTTGATATTTTTATGTTTCAGATAAATAAAAATAATTTGCATTTGCTTTAATTATAATTTGAATTATCATAAATTACATATAATTTGTTTTTACTTCTGAATATAAACTATGACTACTAGAAGCAAGTCCTCAACTGCAGCCTTTGGATATCCTACGGAATTCCCAGCAGCCATGACTTCTTCAAAAGCAGATGTTGTGAGAGACTACCTTTTTGTGCACCGTCATGAAGAAACTAAGTCAAAAAGATCAGCAACTGCTAATGATTGTTGCAGGGTTGTTGTAAAAGATATTGAAGACATTTGGATGAAATTTTCTTTTTAGGATGTTATAATGTTTCAGACCAACAAAGACCCTAGGATCCACTCATGGCTGGTCTACCTAATTGTGTTCGTAATTGTGCATTGTGTATGTCCTGCATGGTGGCGGAGGGGACCTACAATTTTACGTGGGTTCCGAACCACAAGAACATAAGAAATTTATGTAAAAACTGCCTGTACATTGGCAATGACTAATTTTTACAAAACTAAATAATTATCAATTTAAAACTAATTAATTATCGATTTAAAACTAAAGATAGAATCTCTGGATCCAGAGGATCAAGTCATAATAGACTACTATCCACAAATATGTTACACTCTATATCTATTTATAACCAACATGCAAATATATCAGATCCAAAGGATCCAGTCAATTTCATTACGGTATCCATCCAACCAAAAATAAGTCACGATCCATATCGATTGCGGACCAAGTCAAAATTTACCACCATATACATTACAATATATATAGTTAGGAGGAAAAGTGTAGGTGTGGCTGTAAAGACTGTACAGTAATGTAGAAATGTGTGTGCACCCATTTTAAGTCTCCCATTTAAAGGTGTTTGTGGGGCAATTGAAGATCATGAGTTTTTCAATACCTCACAGTACTATGGGGGGCACCGCTCGGCAGAAGAATCTCTTTAAATGGGGTGTGTAAGGACAGAGAGTATCCCCTAACCCAAGATGCTGCCTCCCTATATCCCACAACACTTGTGTTGAGCTGTGGGATCTGTCCCCACAAAGCCTTAATTTTACTAACTTAAACTATACCCTTTCTATCAACATATGCGTCTAATCGATTTTTAAACATGTTTATAGATGTACTACTAATTACTTCTACCGGCAAACTATTCCAGCTATTTACTATTCTGTGGGTAAAAAAGTTTTTGGCAACTGTCTCAAACCTTCTACTTGTCAACTTACACCCGTTATTTCTAGTCCTATTATATTGAGTTATTTTGAAAAAGCTATCTCTATCTACATTATCGAACCCATTCATAATTTTGAACACCTGGATTAGATCACCCCTTAGCCTCCTAGTCTCGAGTGTAGTCAATTTTAACTCTTTAAGTCTATCCTCGTACAACTTTGACTTGACCTGAGTGACGGAATCATCTTAGTTGCTCGTCTTTGAACTCTTTCGATTTTGTCTATATCTTTGCACATATGTGGATTCCAAAATTGAATCGCGTACTCCAAATGGGGTCTAACTAATGATTTATAAAGAGGAACTATAATATCGCGCGATTTGTACTCAAAATTCCGAGCTATAAAACCTAACACTTTGTTCGCCTTATTGACCGCTGCTGTACTTTGTTTCGCTACTTTTAAATCACCAGTGACTATAACCCTAAATCTTTTTCCTGCTCTACGCTTGTTAACTCTTTCCCTGACATACTATACGCAAAATTACGATTACGCAAACCTATATGCAAAATTTTACACTTATCGACGTTAAATCTCATTTGCCATGTGACTGACCAATCAACGATTTTATTCAGATCTTCCTGAATTAGATATCTTTGGTGTTAATCGTAGGAAGTCAGTCGACTAATAGAAAAAGCCTCAAAATTGAACAAGGTTCCGTTACATCGAAGAAATGAAAGTTTTGCCTTAAAAGTAGCTCAGTATGATGAAATGTTTGATATATCTTCTTGTGAATGCTATGATAAGGGAATTGATAGGAAATCTTGCAGATGTAAGGATAAAATACCAATGGCAGAATGGGAGTCTTTTGTGGGTCAAAAACAAAGAAAAAATTAGTTAGGACGAATTGATCACATACGTACCTAGTTCAACAAAGAAGAGATCTTCAGCAAGAGCCCAAGAAGCACAAAACCGTCAACTAAAAGCACAAGAAGAAATGACTGAAGCCACCAATGTTTTACCGAAGAAGACATGGATGTAGATTCAAAGAGTCAGGATGAAGATTATGAGCCCGATTTAGAAATGACTGAGAATATTCAGAACAGACACTCCAATAAAAACCTAGCATTAACAGCAGATTGTTATCGTGTAAGTTGTAGAGCTGCAGCTGCAATAGTCAATGCAGCTTTAAAAGATATGGGGATCCTTAACCACACCAACATGCTTGACAGACAGAAATTAGAAAGAGAAAGAAATCGCATGGGTGAAACAAATACTTTTAGGTCTACATCCAAAAATCTGAAGATGGAGTGCCTTGGATTTGATAGAAGGAAAGATAACACATTAACTAAAAGTAGTGTGCTTCTTTTATCTTTCTATGTTATTGTGAAAGAACCTGGAAGCATGTATGTAGACCAGGGGTGGGGTAACGTTTCAGTACCAAGGGCGAAAATCGATAACATAAACACCTCTGTGGGCGTCTGGCAAATTTTAAGCTTATATACAGCGTGTCCCAAAGAAATGTATACCCACTTTGTTCGATAATACCAGCTATGAGGATAATAAATATATTACTTTTTATATGTTTTTTAATAAAGAATTTTCTCCTGAATCTAAATATGTAATTATTTTTATTAAAAATTGAAGAACAAAAAAGTTACAGATGTTTAAATTATAATTATTATTTTCGAGACTTCATGTGCGATATTTTCTAATATTTTAACCGACTGTTTTGAGATACTTATGTTTAGTGTTGATATTGAAGCATAAATGTTATAATTATTAGTTAATTCAAAAAATTTACAAATTCCATGGTTAAATGACACTTTATCTAAGATGTTCGACGTCTTCCAGAACGTTGTTTTTGTAAGTTTTGCACAGTGCCGTCGGTTTCAAACTTATCTCATATACGTGCAAAAATATTAGAAAATATCGCACATGAAGTCTCGAAAATAATAATTATAATTTAAACATCTGTAACTTTTTTGTTTTTCAATTTTTAATAAAAATAATTACATATTTAGATTCAGGAGAAAATTCTTTATTAAAAAAAACATATAAAAAGTAATATATTTATTATCCTCATAGCTGGTATTATCGAACAAAGTGGGTATACATTTCTTTGGGACACGCTGTATATAAGATGTATTTTAAAAAGCTATTTGTTGGGCTGTAAATAAATAATTTTTAGTAAATAATAAATACCTAAGCGGGCGAATTGAAATTAGCTCGTGGGCGAAATTTCGCCCGCGGGCGAGAGTTTCCCCACCCCTGATGTAGACCATGTCACACCAGATAATGGAACTGCTCGCTGCATAGCAGAAGAGTTGATAACTATTATTACAGACTCGAACAGCACAGATACTATCAAAGCTTTACTGTGTGATGGTATCCTGTAAATACAGGAGAAATTGGTGGAGCCATGAAACTGGTTGAAATTCATCTTAACAGACCAGTGCAGTGGTTGGTGTGCCTCTTGCATTTGAATGAGCTGCCTTTTATGCATGTCTACAAAGCCATTGATGGTTAAACAACAGGTCCAAATACTTTTGTGGGTTCAATTGGGAATAAACTGAAAACAGATTTAATAAAATTGGAGGTAGTCAAATATTCTCGCGTAAAGGGAAACATTAAAGTATTCCAGCAAATGTTGTGAAGGACCTAAGCAGTGATCATAGATATCTTTATGATATGTGTCTGACAGTGCAAACTGGAGACACTTCTCAAGATCTGTTCACTCGATCCCCAGGTACCCTTCACCATGCTCGCTGGCTAACTTTAGCCAACATTGTCCTTCGATTATACGAGTATATCTCAATGCCAAATCCCGATAAAAACCTTCAAGATATAGTCAATATTATTATGCATTTCTATGTTCCAGGGTGGTTTTGGAGAAAATCTCATCCTAATGCAACTGATGGTGCATATAACTTTTGGCATTTATGTGCTTGCTTCGAAATTTGGATGAACATAGATCAATAATAGAACCAGTATTAAAGAATAACGCCTACTTTGCTCACCCTGAAAATATACTCATATCAATGGTAACTGACAAGAGACTAGAAATTAAGGAGCAAGCTATTCAGAAAATCATCCTCAAGAACAGGATTTTCAGGTACCAGAAACTTTGAGTTGCCTCAAACCCTCAATTTCTAGCCTACTGACTACACCGAGATGATCGATTGGCAAAGAGATCATTACTCCTCCACCGCTGCTAAACAATTTTAGCGACGATGAGCTACTACAGGCTCGATGTAAGCCACTGGAGATGGCTTCTTTTCCATGCCACATTCAAAGTGTCGAAAGGGCAGTGAACCTAGTAGCAAAGGCATGTCAGGAAAGAATAGGATATGACAACCGTCAAAAGTTTATCTTAAACTCATTAGAATCAAGGCGAAAAATGCCCAAGTTTGAATGGAAGGCCCAATTGAATGAGTAAGAAACATATGAAATAAAATTTCCTAATGATATTGAAAATTTCTTCCCTTTTGATGTGATAAGGAACAACGAAAAAGTGAATTAAATTTTAGTATATTTATTATGCCTCTAATTTTTTTCTTCTGAATATACTGTTGTTCTTTATTAGGAAAATTAATTGAGTACATTATTAAATAAAATATTATACGTTAATAAAGATTTATGTCATCAAAAAACCTGAATGTAGAGTAATTCTTGTATAAATGGAATATTCTTCAATATGGGTCAAAAAGTGAAAAATTGTGCCAGGGGTAGGAGGCTTGAAACAGCAAAAATAATTTATGAGGAGGTTCCTGTGTTCCATTCAAACCCCTCACAATATGTACCTTATATATATATATATATATTAGGCCGGGTCAAAATTTTATACTGAAAAGTGGTGAACCGGATATCCGCATCCGCATCATTTTTAACATCTGTACTTCTGACTGCGGATGTTATGCGGATATTACCTCTAATAAATTATAAGCTACTTTGGGCCTTATGCAATTTACAATTAAATTAACTTATAGTCATACAGCACATTTCATGTAAAGTATTAATTATTAATGAACAAACAAATATATAAACCCAAAATATAAATACCTGGTAACATGAAAATTGAATGAAACTTGTTTCATTGAATTTTCTGTGGCTGAAACTCTTCAGAAAGTTATTATTTTATCATAATGAAAACATAAGAATTAAAATTAATATTAATGCATTGCCTGCCATAATAGTAATATCACGAAATTTGAAAAATTGTCATATATTCATAATTCTATATTATATTGATAGATTAACTAAATATCCACATCCACAGATGTTGAAAAACTGACATCCGGTTCACTACTAATAATATATATATATATATATATATATATGTTAGTCAATGTGTGAAACCAATCACTTCGTGTAATGTCTAAAAATTTCAGGCATTTCACGTAATTTGATTATGCGATTAATGACTTCATGAAGGTTAGGTTTTAAGTTAAATTAGGTTAGATTAGGTTGTTTAGGTTAGATTAGATTAGTAATGCATATTACCTATGTTTATGGATAACAGGTATTACGAGAAATGCCTGAAATTTTTAGGCATTACATGAAATGATGGTTTCACACATTGACTAACATATACCTTTCAAATGTTCCATGCGATGATTCCTCATTTCACGAAGGTCAAGCTTGTCGCCCCTCCTCTCGAGTTGAACTCGCTACTTCACTAGGCCATTTCTCGTACTCTCCACCTCACATAGCCAGGTACGCCCGGCTCATCGGGGATTGTTCTGAGCCAGGCGTCTAATCTTCTTTTGAAGATGTCCACCGCAACACCACTCGTATTCCTTAGTTCTTTGGGCAGTTGATTAAACAGTCTTGGTCCTCTCTCTTCTCCTTTCCAGTGAATATACAGTCGGTTTAATTCAGGTAACCTTTCCCAGTAATTTAGCTCTTTGCTCTTCTTTTTTTATATGAGCATGTTAGGACCGAGCAGTATTCCAGCTTGGGTATGATCAGTGTTTTCAATAGAGGAATCATTATATTCCTATCCCTTCATTTAAAGAAGGTTCTCAGTATCTGCCCAGTTATTCACTTTGCTCTGTTTACTGCTATCTTATTTTGTGTTTCAAATTTTGCATCATCATTCATTACAACTCCTAAAGCTTTTGCTTTAGAATTTCTCTGAATTTGCTGTCCATTCGGGGTATAGTATTCCATGGATTTTAGGTGTCCCTTTTTCCGTACCGTAACAGTTGAAATTTCTCAGTTGTTTTTCGAGCACTTGTAGATTCTGTTCATGTCTGTTTGTAGAGCTCCTATGTCCTCTGGGTTTCTTATTTTTTGACTGATTTTTGTGTCATCGGCAAAGGATGTAACTGTGCTGTCTCTGGTAACATTCTCATCTATGTCAGTTAGCATGATTATATGGAAAACTGATACATGTGGGTAGTTGGGAGGTAACAAAAATGGTCCACTGAGTAGGTAGGTAGTTAATCTAACAATTATTAAACTCCTTTTATGTCAATAACTGGGTGGATGAAACCAACTGGTTGCTCAATGGAGTTATTCTCCACATTAGTATTCATGTACTGTGATAGAGCATGCTCGGTAATAGACATACATTACCCATCAACCAACCGAAAAAAAAGCCAAGGGGACGCTGGTGGAAAAAGCCGCGGGAAGAATGAACAAGAAGCAATGGTGGAGCAAGATGGAACAGGGAGGAAGAGGAAGCTAAAAAACAGAAAAAGATCCCCACCAGCAAGTACACTCTCAAAAATTGAGCAAAGAGAAGAAGGACTGTCTAATAACACTCAGGAAGTGATCAGTTGCGTTTTTGAACCTAGTTTGGGGACATAATATAAGCCGAGTCAGACCACAATGTAGGCCTGATTTTAATAAGACCTAGCATCAACTCATAGCTTAACAAAGGCTAAGGTAAATTACCCTAATCTAATTTGGTGAGAAATCCTACTGTGGACCTCAATTTACTCTGCCCGCTCTGGACCATTTCCGGAATCTCTAGGCTGACCCCTACAAGGCTAGGCTTAATCTATTCTATATTTAGACTGGAGATATTAGGGGGTGGTTTAATTGGGAACCAATTCATACAGAGCATTTTTCACATTGGTGGCCCGTGCGGGGAATTTACATACTTTAGGCTTAACCTTACTTAACAAAAATTGCAGAATTAGGCTAAATGGTCTAGCTTAAACCTAACCTAATCAAGCCTAAAATAACAAACTTGCCTAATTAGGTCTACAATCTAGGGCCTAACTAGGAAACATTTACATTTAAGGAGTCCCATTCTTTTATAAACTTAGAACTGAGTGGTACATAAATACTTGGGGGGATTTAACTAAACTTAAAACTTGACTGATTTGTCTGATTACTCAATTTATTTGATCTCTCATCTATGATAATTTCTTCTTGCCCTATATTTCATTACGATCCCCCGTTAAACAATTTTGACTTAAACATGGACAGTGAGGAATTGAAACAATTAAAAAAGAAAAGAAGAGGGGAAAGTTGGGCGCTGTTACTAAGGCCATCAACACTTAACAATATTACACAACCAAGCAAGGAAGATTTAAAGAGTATGTAATTCTTAAATTGGATAACTTTAAGAAGGATATAATAGCAATTGATGAGAGTATTTCAAAGTTAATTGAACCTGAAATGGCTGATGAACAACTTATAGACCTTTACTCTGATTATGAGCATCAGGTAATGAAAATGAAAAGGTTTATTGGCAGACTATAGTCCATATGACAAATATTATTAATACAATGACAGTTCATACACTAAGGATAGAAATATATACAATTGATTAGAAATATACTGCACTGTCGAAGTTAAGTGGAGCTACAGACAGACGTTTTCGTACCAAGAAGTCCATAGTTTAGAGGATAAATGGCAGGACTCATGGATAGCTTGGATGATCGGGTTGGTTGATTTTTTAATTCTTTGCATTAGACTGTGTTGAGCACGTCTTGTTACCTCAGGGAAGCTCGGAACATTGCGGGTAGCAAACATTTGCAAAGCTGAGCATCTCGGGGGGTAATTTATGTAAGAGTCTAAAAGACCTGTTGTACAGCAAATTTAGGGTTCTGCCAGAACCTTTTTTATAATTCACCCAGAGTTGCTGACCGTATATATTACTGCAGAAAGTACGAAAGAGTGTCTTTAGCTTCACTTGTACAGAAACGAAAGTTCCTTATGGTCATATTCGCTTTAGCACACAGGCTTCGAGATTGTTTTCTTATATCCGAGTCATCACTCAAGGAGCTGGTAATAGTTTGACCCAAATACTTAAACTCTTGTACTTCCTCAATTACTTCACCATTCATTTTAAACCTTATATCAGCTGGCTGATTACAGCTTTTAGGATGAAATTGCATAACCTTAGTTTTTGTAACATTAAAAAGAATATGTTTCTGCGAATATACTTCGCAGACATTTAGTAGCCGATCCAGACCTTTAACAGAGGGACTTATTAACACCATATCATCGGCATAAACTAAGTTATTTATCCTTGTGTTATCTATACAACATCCTACTGTTGCCTCATTAAGTGAAGCAATTAATCCGTCAATATACACATTAAGCAGCATAGGGGAGAGCAAGGAGCCTTGTCTCACCCCGCAAGAGGAGCCAAAACACTCAGATA
Organism: Bathynomus jamesi; assembly: GCA_023014485.1. NCBI lineage: Eukaryota > Metazoa > Arthropoda > Malacostraca > Isopoda > Cirolanidae > Bathynomus > Bathynomus jamesi. Next base: position 45,647 of record JAJOZX010009403.1, on the reverse strand, counting down.
GTACATTGCCCCACCTAACAGTTAAAGATTGGTGGGAACACCAAAATTTCAATAAATTTAATATGTACATGGGAACCTTCCTGTCTTCTAGTTTTTCAAATAAAATATTGTGGTTCACCCCAGTGGCGGCTCTAGACTCGATAAAGTGGGAAGGCTGTAGCTTTCGAAAATACTTATAAGGTACAAAAATTAAGAAAACTAGCTTAATAAAATAATAGTTCAATTATAAATACTTAGTATGGTTACTTACCAATGGATGAAATGATTTTATTTAAATATAAAATCCATTTTTCGGGTTCTGGACGTTGCAAAATGATCAATCACTTTTTCATTAAAATTGTTGATATCACTTATCATTCTATTTTCAATTGACAGCATTGCTAAAGCCGTGAGCCTTTGATTCAACATCGAATTTCTAAGAAATGTTTTTATTCTTTTTAAGGTTGAAAAGCATCTTTCAGTTTCAGCTGATGTCATGGGCGTTGTTATTAAAATTCACTCAGCTGATTTCTGATATTCACTTTACCAAGAAAAGATAAGTTCACTACGTTTATCAAATGTTTGTGGCTTTGCTGGTGCTTTATTATCTTTGGAGGCAAGTTTTTCAACTTAGAAATGCCATTCGTTGTCCATTCACTTTCTCCTCCAAATAATAAACATGGGAAACAGAACAGAGAATTACTTTGTTCACAGCCACAAATCCAATCATGTTTATCATAAATAGCTGAATTAAATTTGCGAACGTAATCCTTATTTCTACTTTTACCTGTCTCTTCTATATTTAAAGCAGGAGTTGGACGGCCTTTGTTTTTAATTTCAACCTTTTCGAGGTAGGTTAGGCTTGAAAATTTAATTGATTTCAAAAACGTCACTGTATTTTCCATGGCTTGTATGTAAGGGAGAAATAAAAGTTTTAGATAAGCTAATTGAATCAAAATAACCAAGTAGAAATCTGGTTCACAATAATAAATTTAATTGAAAAAGAAGCACGATCAGCCTAGCACAGGAAACAATGACTGACCACACTTGATAACCAGCGTCCGAACACTGCCGTCACGTGCCGTCTGCAACTGTACGCTAGCAGGCTGCATCTGCTGCAGACTTAAAAGATCCAAATTTTGCTGCATATCATATCATTATCTTCTACTTTACCAATAATGTATTTGAAAATTCAGTTTTTAATAGTTTGATATTAACACACGGTGACAGAAGTATAATTTAAATAGATCAACTTTCATCAAATATAGCGAATTAAACGTGAAATTAATCATTAGGGACATCGTGCACCTGGCAGCAGTGCAGTGACCGCACTCACCTCACAGTCCTCACTAAATCTCATACCCTGTATACTGTGTATAGACTGCATGATTGCAGCCTTAAAATTTACATCTTAGCGCGGTAGGCCCTATATTTATATTACATTTTAAATAACCTTTTATTCATCATTGTTTGCTGGAAGTTATCTTTATTTCGTCACATTATTAATATATAAAAATCAGTTTAGTTTAGAATCTCATTTTTTGTTTAATACAACACTTTAAATAAAATAAAGAGACCGTAGAGACGCATTATTCGTCATTTTAGTTGGGGGGTCTGCAGCCTTACAGCCTCTAGGCCAGAGCCGCCCCTGGTTCACCCTATCATATGCCTTACTTATATCAAGGAAACAGCTATAAATGGTTGAATTACTGTCAATGTATTTAGATATTGTTTCTTTAAGTACATAGATACACAGGTCAGTTGAGTGGGACCTTTAAAGAGTTTTTCTAGTAGTTTTGAGAAGCAGGAAGCGACAGCAATAGGCCTGTAATTATTGCTGGACAGAATGTCTTCATACTTATTTTTGACCAGGGGCAAGATATATACCCTCATGAACTCTGCAGGGATATAGCTAAGAGCAAGCATGGCTGATAGGAGCAATGATATATGCAGACATACTTCGTCATTTGCATATTTTAAGTGCTCATTCAATAAGTCTCAACTGAATCAAAACTGAACAGCACATAAGGAGATTACAGTCTCGTTTGACCGACTTAACACCAAATAAACCTATTTCTGATTTTAATCAAAGTAGAGCTAACCTTCAACAAAATTTAAGTGGCATGCCAAATTCTGAGTCGCAAGAATTTAGGGTTAAGTTACTCACTTTGCTTGTACCAACATTTGATGGGGACACGGTACAATTCCCATCTTTCATTGAAAAATTTGAGAGTTCAATAGGTAATAAACCTTATATTCCAACTGTTGATAAGTTTAGCTACTTAACTAGTTTCCTTAACGGTCCAGCCTATAACATGATAGCCTATTTACTAGCTGTGGGTGATTCATATGAAGTAGCTATTGATCTCTTGAAACGTAATTACATTAATAAAGATGAGATTATATTTGAATTATCTCATCTTTTACGGGTGCAAAATCAATAATTTAACCATAGTGATATGGAAAAATTTTATTAAAAATTAGAAGCTATTATGGGACAACTGGTTAGCAATGAGATGTATAAGCCAAGATGAAGCTTTAACATCTAAGGCGCAGTTCTTAGGTGCCTTCCTTTGAGGATTAAAGATGTTTTAGTTCAAAAGACAGGAGAAAATTATCCTAATCTTGAAAACATCAGAAAACACTTTCCAACTATCCTAACTAATTTCAAATTGAGAAATAGTTCAACACAAAATAAGACCCAGACTATGGATAAACCAAAGACTGTCCCCAGAGACCAACTAGCTACAGCCAAAACTTGATACTGTAGAATCAAATGTGATCAACTGTAACACACGAACACCTACATTACAGAACTTTAATGTAACTGCTGCCTCAACTTGCACAAAATTTACAATGTGGTGTGTAAGTGATGAACACATTAGTACTGGGTGTGGCAAATATTCAGATTTAACTCAAGATCTAGAAGATGTAAACAGTTGAACCTATGTAAAAAGTGTACTGGCCAGGGACATTATAAGAAAGACTGTAAATCTAGGTTAAGATTCAATTGTAAGTTTTGTAAAAGTTCACGACATGTCTCATCAATGTGTGATTCACTGAAGTGTCCAAATAACAATACTCAAACTCAAAAGATACCTCCTCCAAACAAAGATAATCAAGAAAATGCCACTTTCATGGGACATTCTGTTTGTTCAAACAACGTAACAAAAAACACTGAGGTTCTTTTACCAACTATTACTTTGGACTTAGTGAATGGTGAGGGTAGAACCACTCCAGTGAGATGTCTTATAGACACTTGTTCTCAACAGACATTTGTTTCGCAAAATTTAGTCAAACCCAATTTATTGACACCAAACCCGAATGAAAAAGAACTCGATATCACATCCTTTGTTAAGGATAACTCAAACAAAAATAGCTATAAGACAATTGACCTGGAATTACATGTAGAAAATGAATTACAAAAAATTAAAACAGTCATTATTCCAAAAGTAGGACAAAACAAACTGGTTGTACCCAAACTAGAACAAATCACCAATCATTTGAGGAAACAGTACAATATAGCTGATAGACATATCACAAACAACACAGTAGCTAACATTGAAATGTTAATGGGGCAGATTATATTCATCTTATTTATAGGGGCATAGTGAAGATAGATAATGGTATAGCTTATCAGACACCATCAGGGTGACCTATCCAGATCCAACCTAGACCTAAACCAAAATAGTTCATGACTAACAAATACCATGTGCCTCAACTTGGTCCTACATAACACCTGTAAGAATAGCAACACTTTGAATAATATTATAACAGCTGAGAACATTAATTCATCACTATCAAATGAAACTCTGGATGAGGCAATTCAAACTTTATGGTTGCTAGAATCTGTGGGTATACATGACAAATCAAACTTCAGAAGATCAGTTAATGGTAGAAAGATTATTGTCTTTGCACTGAATGGTGTCTTCAAGTTATTTTGTTGAGTTACCTTGGAAAATAAATTGTCCAACTTTAAGAGATAATCTCAAAGTAGCTAAAAGACATTTATATAAAGTAATGAAAAAACTCAAACAAGATAATAGACTTCAAATGTACAGTGATGTCTTCTTGAATGAAGCCTTTCTGTAGCTGTTCTTTGAAGTAACAAATAACCCTTTTAAAAAAGATGGTTGTCATTATTTAACCCACAGGGGGGGTTTATCGACAAGATGCCCCAACAACAAAACTCAGAGTAGTATATAACTGTAGCCTCAAAGACAGTGATAAACACAGTTTGAATGATTGCCTGATTGAGGGTCCTAATCTCATTTCTGACCTTGTGAAGATCTTACTCAGGTTCAGGTTAGATAAATATACCTTACAAAGACATTTCAAAGGCATTTTTGAGAATAAATCTTAAAAATGAATATGACAAGAACCAACTTAGGTTCTTATGGTTCAGGGATCCATTTGATTTGAATAAAGGGTTCATAACCTATAGATTCAATGTTGTGTTGTTTGGAGCCAATTGATCACCTAGCCCAGGGGTCGGGAACCTTTTTGGCTGAGAGAGCCATGAAAGTCAAATATTTTTAAATATATTTCCGTGAGAGCCCTATAATATTTTTTAACACTGAATACAACTAAATGCGTGCATTTTTTAAGTAAGACCAAAAAATTTAGAGTATAATAATTATCTGAATTTATTCTTTTTAATAACGTTATACTGAAGCTAACCAATAATAAATTCAATACTTCTTACCAATATGACTAATGTGACTTCTGGTGCTGCATGGTTTTGCTGATGGCTTTGTAGTCTGGTTGATAGTTGGTCAGGTTAAGCTTCATGCAGGCATTGAGGCTTCCATCCATTAAACGTGACCATAGGTTGGTTTTGATGTTTTTCAGATGTGAGAACGACTGCTCACATGCATATGTAGAGCCAAACATGGTCAACACGGCAATACTCACACGCTGCAGTGTGGTATGCGACTGGAAGCGCGTTCCAAGTTTTGAAAATCAGCTGTCTTCGGATTGAAGTCTTTTCATTTCTGTCCACTTGTGTGTTTACTCGACAGCTCTGCTCGCTGACGCGCAAGTCTTCCAAATCTTCGTTCAATGACTTGAATTTATTCACCCACATGTCTGAGGCTTTCAGGTCAGCAACTTCTACCTCAAAATCTCTTATGGAGACATCAGGGATGTAACTCAGTCGGCTTTGTCCCTGCACACTCGTGTGATGAGTGATGAACTTAAAAAGACGAGTGCGCTCACGAAATTCTACAAAGCGTGCTTTGAATGATTGCAGGAGATTAGATGTGAAGCCAGCTAGCTGCTGGAGATCACAATGTTGAGCGGGGTCATTTGCTGTGCACACATCTTTAAATTGTCCCAGTCTTTCAAAGTGTAGTAATGACCTGTTTCAATATCCCCGATAAAGAGTTTCAGCTTGTTTTCAAATGCACACACTGCTTGTTGAAGGGATAAGCTGTATTTCCAATGCCTTGCATTTTCACGTTGAGTTGATTCAGATGTTCAGTCATGTCCACGAGGTAGTAAAACTTCAGGAGCCACTCAGTGTTAGCTAGCTCAGGATGCTTGACGCCTTTCATTTCAAGGAAAGTTCGGATTTTGCTCAGGCAAGCCGCAACACGGCTGAGAACCTTCCCTCTTGACAACCAACGCACATTGCTGTGGCATAAGCAGACCGGGGTAATTATTCCAACTTCATCCAGCAGTGTTTTAAACTGGCGATCATTTAAAGCTCGAGCAACAATAAAGTTGACCACCTTAATCACCAGCGACATCACCTCACCAAACTGCTCGCCACACGTTCGAGCACAAAGCGCCTCCTGATGTAGAATGCAATGAAAACTTAGGATGGGTCTATTTTCATGTTCACGAAGAAGCGCTACAAATCCTTTGTTGCTCCCCACCATACACGGAGCACCATCAGTACACACTGAAATAAGTTTATCCATCGTAGATTGTTCTCTTTAGCGAACTCCATGAAAGACTTGAATAAATCCTCCCCTCTTGTTGTCCCTTTCATTGGCAAACAGCAAGACTTTCCTCACACAGTGTGTCACCGACGGCATACCTTGCAATCACACTGAACTGGGATAAATGGCTTACGTCTGTTGACTCATCCAAAGCGAGGGAAAAGTATGACGCTGCATTTATGTCCTTCACTTGTGTTTCCGCCACTTGATTTGCCATCATGATGGTACGATCGTGAACAGTTTTTTGCTGACAGGGCATGTCTTTTATTCGTTTGATTATCTTGTCTTTATCTGAAAAGTCGTCAAAAAGTTCATTGGCCACATCAAGCATGAATGTTTTGGCATACTCGCCATCTGTGAATGGCTTTCCGTTCCTCACTATTGCTAAAGAACCAGCAAAGCTAGCCAAATTCCAGTTACCTTGTCGGGTCCATACACTGGGTTGCTGTTGACTGGTTTGCACTCTGCGCAGTAGCTCTTGACATGCCTTCTTCCTGCTGTCTCCCGCTGGATATTTTCGATGCAAATGTAGCATGGCGTGTGTCGAAGTGCCGCTTTATATTTGACCGTTTCATCGATGAAATTTTATCAATACATATTAGACACACTGCAGTACCTGCTCTTTCTACAAAGGCGAATTCCTCTGTCCATTCGTCCTGAAATGTACGGTACTCCTCATCCCTTTTTCTTTTCGCCATCTTCGTCAAAAGGGTTTGCTCTGCATAAAATAGCACTACCACCCACTACCACTGCTGAAAAGCGACTGACTGTATATGAATATCAGTAACGTCATGCACAAGACAGCCAATCACAAGAATCCTACGTCACTGAGTGGGAGGAGCCAAGGCCGTGGTTAGGAGTGTGATATTTATCGTACACTTTGGATGGCAAATATCGTCGTGTGTGGCCGTAGCCTAAAAAAGGAAGGAATTACTCATTACTTATCGTGTTAAGAAATGTCAGCTAAGATTTATCTGCGAGCCAGATGCAGTCATCAAAAGAGCCAGATCTGGCTCGCGAGCCATAGGTTCCCGACCGCTGACCTAGCCTATTAGCATTGACAATTAGATATCATTTGAACCAGTTTAATAATGCTTTACATAAAAATGTTCCTTGAGGAAGTTTAGTGTTAGACAATCTAATAGGCTCAACATCATAGACTTCAGATAATTCAGATTTTGTTGAACACACTCTAAGTTCAAAGTTACCTTGTTGCATAATGTTTTGAGAGTAAATTTCAAATGATGAGGATTTAAACAAAAAGATTTTAAAGGATAATAATGGTCTTACTGAAATAATAATGGTCTTACTGAACCATCAGACAGAGTTGAAACTTTAGGTATGAACTGGTATTTGGATGCAACTTCTAACAATCATGATTAAAACCTTTAGTGCAGATTGAAACTTGATGAGGAAGCTAACACTAAAAGACAAATCTTATCAGAGGCTTCAAAATTTTTTGATCCCATGGGTCTATTCCTGCCTTAAACAATAAAATCAAAGATTTTCCTCCAAGAAGTTTGGAGGACAAATGTTGGGTGAGATGAGCCAATAACAACTGAAGATCAAAAATCTTGGAAGAAGTTAGCTGCTGATTTAACAAAAGTGCAGAACATTAAAATACGAAGGTGCTGTGGGTTTAGGGATAACTCTAGAGACTTCATGTGTTTGCTGATGCAAGCACACAGGCTTATGGGTGCTGTGCGTACCTTGTAAGTCCTACAAAACGTCATCTAATTTATGCAAAAGGGAAAGTTGCACCTCTCAAACCTACCCGAACCATACCTCAATTGGAACTATTGGCTGCTGCATTAAGCAATGAAATGGTTTTAATGGCTAAGGATGCTTACCATGATGTGAACATAAATCTGACTGTCGAGCCAGATGTGGATATCAGTTGTCTTGCCTGGATACAGAATGATAGCATTAATAGTAAGAACGTCTTTGTAAGAAACAGGCTAAAAGAAATAGCTGAAGCTAATGAAAGCCTACAAATCAACTTTCACTATGTTCCAACTAAACAAAATCCAGCAGACTTTCTGACGAGGTTTATCCTACAAATTGTTGAAATCAAACAAAACTTGGTTCATGGGACCTAAGTGGCTCTGCAATACAGACCAATGGCCTGTGGAACAAGTTAACTTGACATTGGTTCAACTTTTTCATTCGAAAAGGTTAAATTTAATCACTAATTATGAACATTATTCTGATTTCAGCAAACTTGTCTGGGTCACAGCCTACTGTTTGAGGTTTGCTCACAATTGTTTGTTCTTATTTAGCTGTTTGTTAATTGTAGTTAATCACAATTATACAGAAGTTGCAACCAAGTACTGGATAGGGCATGCACAACAGAAGGAGTACAATAAAGAGTAGAATTCTTGACTAATGGGAAACCTACAACTACTGATGGTACAGGCTCTTTTGTTTATCTAAACTTGTTCAGAGATGAGGAAGGTCTTTTAAGGTGTAAAGGGAGATTAGACAAATCAAAACTGTCTTACAAATGCAAACATCCAATCCTTTTACCAAGATTTGGCTATCTGACATACGGTACATCACTGTGTTTGTCTGATGATTAATGTTGTCATATGGGGGTACCACAGACACCAACTGCATTAAGAAAAACTTAGTGATCCTTCCCTTGGGTATCCAATGTTAAAACAGTTCTGAATGAGTGTCACATGTAGGCGTATTCATGCTAGGCCCTATAGGAAACCAAATCCTCCTGCTTTGCCAGAGGAGAGTGTTACTCTGAACAGACCCTTTGAGACTGTAGGCATTGACTATACAGGAGCATTGACTGTAGAAGTGGTTGGCACTGAACAAAAAATGTACATTGTACTGTTTACATGTGCTGCCTCACGAGCTGTTTATCTGGATGTTGTGGAGGACCTTACAGCAGAATCTTTTGTGGCTGTCTTTAAGAGATTCTGTGCATGACATTCAGTACCCAAGACAGTTTGGACTGACAATGCTACATGTTTCAAGGCTGGTTAACAGGTCATTAACGACTTGTTAAGCAATGAAGTCACACAATTATATATACAAAATTCAAACATAAAGTGGAAGTATATTCCAGTTGCCTCTCCTTGGTATGGTTCTATCTGGGAGAGGAATATACAAACAGTAAAGAATTGCTTGAAGAAAGCAATTGGTAAAAAACAGATACACTTGCTTGAATTGCTCACTTTCCTGGCTGAGATTGAGAACATCATCAACAATAGACCACTCACTTATGTGAGTGACAACATTAATGACCCGGAACCATTAACTCCAAATCATTTGATTCGGGGAGAACAAGTTAGTCTCCTGCCGGACTATAATATAGACTCTTCAGAAGACCCAAACTGGACTCAACGACATGATGAACTCCAGACTAAGTTACAACACAACTAGAGTTAAAGCTCATTTCATTAAACAATGGAAAACTGAGTACTGATGGGTCTAAGGGAGAGACATAAACAAATGACTAAGAAGGATTGGTCTGACACAATTAAGTAGGGGACCTTGTTCTCATACATGACAGTACTCCAAGACAATACTGGCCTCTGGCTAGAGTTTTAGAACTCAGACCAGGGCAGACGGGTAACAAGAGTGGTCAAATTAAGGACTTCAACGGGTGACACAACAAGAGACATTTCTCTTTTGTACCCCCTAGGTCTGGACCCAAAACAATGGACTTTGGAGAGCCCTCTCCACCGACAGTAACAACTGGAGACACTGAACTTCCAGAACTATCCCCTTGACAGTAGGAGCGGTAACACATCCTACTACAACATTGACAGACACAAGACCTCAGCGACAAACAGCGTTAAAGCACGACTAGTTTACAACAAAAAATAGATGCTGGGGATTTTAATTTTATCTTCTAACTTTCTCTTTTCCTTTCTTATGGTAAAGACCATGGACGGTTTCATCCTATGGATGTATTTTTCTCTTCTAATTAAATGCTACATCTTCTCCATGAGAAGGTGAGGATAGTCACTGTTAATCAGATTAAAAGGCATTTACAGTCAAATAGTTAGCTAGTCTACACTGACATAAAAATTGGTGACAATGACACCAAGATTTTTATCTCCCAGGGCACCCACTATATGGGAAATTGATACTCAGGGCCGTTTCCTGGCATAAGCAGACTAAGCGGCCGCTTAGGGCCCTGCTGCTACTGGAGGGCCCCCTAGACAGGCTCCCAGGTCATAGCTCAGCGGGCAAGAATAGCAATATAGCTGAAATTATTATTAATATTATTGTTAATTAATACGACAATAATAATAATAATAATGAAGTTTTTGTTTGAGACAAATTTGATAAAACGGAGACAAACGAAACGTTTTGGTCATTATGTGTAAATAACTATTGTGAGATCTTTTTTCTGTATTATTTATTTAACTTTATTCTTACGATATGCTTATACTTTCCTAAATGCTTAATTTTTCTAGTATTGTAAAACATTATTTTACTAATTTACTAATTATTAAAAGATTTTGTTAACACCTGAAAACATAATGAAAATAATCCTAGGTTTTAAAGTTATTAATTCTTTTCTCATCTTTTTCAGATAATGTGAATTTGTTGGTTAAAACCTAATGGTCTGATTATTTGAATGTATTTGATTAACGTTACAATTATAACTTATTATTATCATCATCATCATCATCATCATCATCATGATGAGAGTAGTGGACTGGGATAACTTATTTATGGGTAATGATACAAATTTGCGTTGGGTGGCGTTTAAAGAAAGTTTTAGGAATATTGAAAGGGAGTTTATTCCTCGTAGGCCCAAGCGCGTTAGAAATCGTGGTAGGCCGAAGTGGTGGACTAGGGAAGTAGGCGAGTTCATAAACGAGCGTAATAGAGCGTATAGACTTAACAAGCGCAATGGCCAGGTAGCTAACTTTAATAGATATATCGAGCTTAGACGTCAGGTTAAAAGATCAGTTAGGAATGCCAAGCGTAATTTAGAGATAGTTATAGCTGCGGATAGTAAACATAATCAAAAAAGTTTTTTGAATCCGTAAATAATCGTAAGCCGGTAAAGGATAACATAGGCCCTCTAGTGGATGTAAATGGCGCTTTGGCTTCTGACGCTCAGGCGATGGCGGGTATTTTCAATAACTTTTTTGCGACAGTTTTTACCGTAGAGGACGTAAATAATGTCCCAGACGTTGACGATATCGTTCCATTTAGTAGCGAGACTATTTTAGATGAATAACTGTTTACGAGGCTGAGATTGCGCATTATATCGATAGGCTAAAAGTTAGCAAGGCTCCAGGCTCTGACGCTTTTTATCCTAGACATTTGAAAGATTTGAAAGACGTCATCGTAGGCCCCTTAGCGAAGATTTTTAATCAGTCACTCGAAACGGGGATTATTCCTGAAGACTTCAAATTAGCTAATGTCACGCCTATTTTTAAAAAAGGCGACCGCGCGGTAGCTAGCAATTATAGGCCCATTAGCTTAACGTCAATTGTCGGTAAACTTTTGGAATCCGTAGTTAGGGATCGTATTATCGATCACTTAGAAAGTAGGAGTTTGATTAATAGTAGTCAGCACGGGTTTCGACGCCATAGGTCTTGTTTAACTAATTTGTTAGAATTTTATAACGAAATAGTGCGCGAATACGATAGGCATAGAGCAGCTGACGTTATTTATTTAGATTTTAAAAAGGCGTTCGATACAGTTCCGCATAGGAGACTAATTGCGAAGGTTAAAGCGCACGGTATACGCGGTCAGGTAGCTAACTGGTTAGAAGAATGGCTTCGTGCTAGGAGGCAGAGGGTCGTAGTTAATGGTAGTGAATCGGGGTGGTTAGATGTAGGTAGCGGTGTCCCACAGGGTTCAGTGTTAGGCCCATTGTTATTCGTAATTTACATTAACGACATAGATGTAGGATTGATTAGTAACGTGTCAAAATTCGCGGACGATACTAAACTAGGCGGTAAGGTTGTTAACGAGGATGATAGAAATAGGATCCAAGACGATGTAGATAGGATTATGGAGTGGACGGATAAGTGGCAGATGCAATTTAACGTAGATAAATGTAAAGTTTTGCATATAGGTTCTCGCAACAATAATTACGTATACACGATGGATGATAGGGATTTAGCGAGTGTTGACGTGGAAGTAGATTTAGGCGTACGCGTAACTAAAGATTTAAAGGTTAGGAACCAGTGCCTGGAGTCTTGCGCAAAACGAATAGGATGTTAGGCTTCATAGCGCGTAATTTCGAATTAAATCGAAGGATATATATTGCCCCTTTACAAGTCCCTAGTCAGGCCTCATTTGGAATATGCAGTTCAGTTTTGGTGCCCGTACTTGCGTGAGGATATTGATAGGTTAGAAAGGGTTCAGCGTCGTGCCACGAAACTTATTCCGTCTTTGCGCAATAAGCCTTATGAAGATAGGATTAAAGCGTTAGACTTGTATTCACTCGAAACTAGGAGATTAAGGGGGGAGCTTATTGAAGTTTTCAAAATCGTTAATAACATCGATAACGTAAATTTTGACAAATTGTTCACTTTCGATAATAGTAATACTCGCAATAACGGATTCAAGTTGCGTGGCAGACGTTTCATTACTAATATCGCTAAAAACTTCTTTACGTTTAAAGTAATTGATAAATGGAATAATCTTCCCGCGTCAGTCGTTCATTCTACCAGCGTTAATATGTTTAAGAACAGTCTTGACAGACATTTTAAAAGTATTACGTTGTTTAAAATTAAAAAAGAAAGTTAACAACAGGAGCTCTGGTGGTGGTGCTCGAGGATGAGTCTGTTGACGATGAATGCCAGCTTGTGACATGCCAGCGTGTGATGCCAGCAATAAAAAAAAAAAAAAAAAAAAATTAGACTAACACGAATGTAGATGTAGCTGTAGCGTAAACTAACCCACTTTTTGTTTAACTTTACCTACTTTTTTTTTTTTTTTTTTTTTTTTTTTCCTTATCTCCTTCTTGCATGTTGTAGTTTGCATGGTATGACAGTGAGTTAAGACTGTTTTGCATGGTTTGTAAGCGTTCTTATTTTACTTCTTTTCATTTTTTCACCCCTCTTCTATTCTCCGACTATTTTTCTGACTTGTCGGCAGTGGCCGGCGGATGATGATGGTGAGATTTTTCCTCTTTTTCTGAATGAATGTTAACCCACGTATGATAGGTGTTGCTCCTTACTTAACCCCTTATTCTCTTCTCTTCTCTTAACCCCCTACTCTTTCCTTTCTCTCGGGCTAGCCTTAGAGTGGATCTTAGGGTCTTTGTTAGCCTTAGCTTCTGTAGATCTGTAGATCATCACCCCTCGATATAGATACTAGATTTTACTCACTTCTTGGTAATTTTATTGATAATCGGAATAGTATAATTGTCGGAGACTTTAACTGCCTTAATATTAATTACGAGAATTTTACGGGTAACGAAGAGGGTTTGAGACTGGTTGAGTTTATGGCCGATAACTTTTTACGACAGATAGTTACCGAACCAACACGCGGTGATAATATCTTAGATTTGGTGATGACGAACGGCGAGAATATAGTCGAAGGTTTAGAAGTAGGCGAGAGTTTAGGATGTAGCGATCATCAAATTCTTAGGTTTAAGTTATTGATAGAAAACACTCAGGATAGTAACGTAATAGAAGTCCCTGATTTTCGTAGGGCTAATTTTGATAGTTTTGCTGATAGGATGAGAGTAGTGGACTGGGATAACTTATTTATGGGTAATGACACAAATTTGCGTTGGGTGGTGTTTAAAGAAAGTTTTAGGAATATTGAAAGGGAGTTTATTCCTCGTAGGCCCAAGCGCGTTAGAAATCGTGGTAGGCCGAAGTAGTGGACTAGGGAAGTAGGCGAGTTCATAAACGAGTGTAATAGAGCGTATAGACTTAACAAGCGCAATGGCCAGGTAGCTAACTTTAATAGATATATCGAGCTTAGACGTCAGGTTAAAAGATCAGTTAGGAATACCAAGCGTAATTTAGAGATAGTTATAGCTGCGGATAGTAAACATAATCCAAAAAAGTTTTTTGAATACGTAAATAATCATAAGCCGGTAAAGGATAACATAGGCCCTCTAGTGGATGTAAATGGCGCTTTGGCTTCTGACACTCAGGCGATGGCGGGTATTTTCAATAACTTTTTTGCGACAGTTTTTACCGTAGAGGACGTAAATAATGTCCCCGACGTTGACGATATCGTTCCATTTAGTAGCGAGACTATTTTGGATGAAATAACTGTTTACGAGGCTGAGATTGCGCATTATATCGATAGGCTAAAAGTTAGCAAGGCTCCAGGCCCTGACGCTTTTTATCCTAGACATTTGAAAGATTTGAGACGTTATTGTAGGCCCCTTAGCGAAGATTTTTAATCAGTCACTCGAAACGGGGATTATTCCTGAAGACTTCAAATTAGCTAACGTCACGCCTATTTTAAAAAAAGGCGACCGCGCAGTAGCTAGCAATTATAGGCTGATTAGCTTAACGTCAATTGTCGGTAAACTTTTGGAATCCGTAGTTAGGGATCGTATTATCGATCACTTAGAAAGTAGGGGTTTGATTAATAGTAGTCAGCACGGGTTTCGATGCCATAGGTCTTGTTTAACTAATTTGTTAGAATTTTATAATGAAATAGTGCGCGAATACGATAGGCATAGGGCAGCTGACGTTATTTATTTAGATTTTAAAAAGGCGTTTGATACAGTTCCGCATAGGAGACTAATTGCGAAGGTTAAAGCGCACGGTATACGTGGTCAGGTAGCTAACTGGTTAGAAGAATGGCTTCGTGCTAGGAGGCAGAGGGTCGTAGTTAATGGTAGTGAATCGGGGTGGTTAGATGTAGGTAGCGGTGTCCCACAGGGTTCAGTGTTAGGCCCATTGTTATTCGTAATTTACATTAATGACATAGATGTAGGATTGACTAGTAACGTGTCAAAGTTTGCGGACGATACTAAAATAGGCGGTAAGGTTGTTAACGAGGATGATAGAAATAGGATCCAAGCTGATGTAGATAGGATTATGGAGTGGATGGATAAGTGGCAGATGCAATTTAACGTAGATAAATGTAAAGTTTTGCATATAGGTTCTCGCAACAATAATTACGCATACACGATGGATGATAGGGAGTTAGCGAGCGTTGACGAGGAAGTAGATTTAGGCGTACGCGTAACTAAAGATTTAAAGGTTAGGAACCAGTGCCTGGAGTCTTGTGCAAAAGCTAATAGGATGTTAGGCTTCATAGCGCGTAATTTCGAATTTAAATCGAAGGATATTATATTGCCCCTTTACAAGTCCCTAGTCAGGCCTCATTTAGAATATGCCATTCAGTTTTAGTGCCCGTACTTGCGTGAGGATATTGATAGGTTAGAAAGGGTTCAGCGTCGTGCCACGAAACTTATTCCGTCATTGCGAAGTAAGCCTTATGAAGATAGGATTAAAGAGTTAGACTTGTATTCACTCGAAACTAGGAGATTAAGGGGGGAGCTTATTGAAGTTTTCAAAATCGTTAATAACATCAATAACGTAAATTTTGATAAATTGTTCACTTTCGACAATAGTAATACTCGCAATAACGGATTTAAGTTGCGTGGCAGACGTTTCATTACTAATATCGCTAAAAACTTCTTTACGTTTAAAGTAATTGATAAATGGAATAATCTTCCCGCGTCAGTCGTTCATTCTACCAGCGTTAATATGTTTAAGAACCGTCTTGACAGACATTTTAAAAGTATTAACGTTGTTTAAAATTAAAAAAGAAAGTTAACAGGAGCTCTGGTGGTGGTGCTCGAGGATGAGTCTGTTGACGATGGATGCCAGCTTGTGACATGCCAGCGTGTGATGCCAGCAATAAAAAAAAAAAAAAAAAAAAAATTAGACTAACACGAACGTAGATGTAGCTCGTAGCGTAAACTAACCCACTTTTTGTTTCTGTACCTACTTTTTTTTTTTTCCTATCTCCTTACTTTGCATGTCTGTAACTCTACTTGCATGTTGTAGTTTGCATGGTATGACAGTGAGTTAAGACTGCATTTGCATGGTTTGTAAGCGTTCTTATTTTACTTCTTTTCATCTTTCACCCCTCCTATTTTCTCTGACTATTTTTCTGACTTGTCGGCAGTGGCCGGCGGATGATGATGGTGAGACTTTTTTCCTCTTTTTCTGAATGAATGTTAACCCACGAATGATAGGTGTTGCTCCTTACTTAACCCCTTATTCTCTTCTCTTAACCCCCTACTCTTTCCTTTCTCTCGGGCTAGCCTTAGAGTGGATCTTAGGGTCTTTGTTAGCCTTAGCTTCTGTAGATCTGTAGATCACTTTTTGTTTAACTAACCCACTTTTTGTTTAACTGTACCTTAGGGTGGTGCTCAAAATATAAAATCAAAAATTTTGAAGGGACATACAAATAATTTGTTTATCTTAATGACTAATATTGCTATACAAAATTTCACTTAAGTGTGATAATTTTAAGAGGTGCCACATAACACATTTTGTTTTGTCCTATATTCTAATAATGGAGGAAAAAGAGAATCAATCACAAAAAAACAAATATTCAAAAATACTCACATAGCTAATCATTTCATCTTGGAAACAGTTTTTTTTTTTTTTAGGATTTGGATACCTTTTTCTGTGTGCAACAACAACTTGGAGTAGGGCCTGCTTCTGATCTTCATCTTTTGTAAGCATTTCATTATATTCCTGAATAAGAGCTACCCCTCTTTCAGCACGATCATTTACGACTGAGACCTGCTGCTAATTTTCTTGCAGCCTTATAGTTGATATTCTCTTTCCATTGTTCAGGCTTTTCATTGGCGCAATTAAATGGTAGTTCTAAGTAAGAGAAAAATTTGGAAGAGTTTTTGTTTATAAAATCAGGCAGAGTCAAAGAACTAGCTTTTTTGAGATCAACAGGTGGACATTTGAAGGAATCTCCTCATTTTCTATTTCAAGGCTAATGACATCTTTTCCTTTGTCTCATTATCAACTCTGTCATCAAAGAATCCAAGAGCAGCTAGTTCTGGCTCAAATAACCATGTGTGACGATTGAGTGCTTTCAAAGCTTTTTCACCAACAGCTTGGTTGATGGCATCCTTGTAATTATTTAATTGTTTGAATAGCAGCAAATCATTCAGAGGAGCTTGGATTGGATTTGGTGAATGAAACCAGGATAAGCAGTAAATCAGGCACACAAATATGTTGAAAGCTCTCAATGATTTCAGTTCCCTCTCAATCAGCTTAAATTGAGAGCGAAACATGAAAATTTTCAATGAGTAAATGGCCTTACTCATCCAACGAGCTCTGTGTACAGCCCCAGGAGCACTAATTGGCGCAATTAAATGGTAGTTCTAAGTAAGAGAAAAATTTGGAAGAGTTTTTGTTTATAAAATCAGGCAGAGTCAAAGAACTAGCTTTTTTGAGATCAACAGGTGGACATTTTGAAGGAATCTCCTCATTTTCTATTTTCAAGGCTAATGACATCTTTTCCTTTGTCTCATTATCAACTCTGTCATCAAAGAATCCAAGAGCAGCTAGTTCTGGGCTCAAATAACCATGTGTGACGATTGAGTGCTTTCAAAGCTTTTTCACCAACAGCTTGGTTGATGGCATCCTTGTAATTATTTAATTGTTTGAATAGCAGCAAATCATTCAGAGGAGCTTGGATTGGATTTGGTGAATGAAACCAGGATAAGCAGTAAATCAGGCACACAAATATGTTGAAAGCTCTCAATGATTTCAGTTCCCTCTCAATCAGCTTAAATTGAGAGCGAAACATGAAAATTTTCAATGAGTAAATGGCCTTACTCATCCAACGAGCTCTGTGTACAGCCCCAGGAGCACTAATTTTTACTCCATGAGGAGGATTTCCACCTAGGTAGATGATCACAAGCTCCAATAGCTCTCGGTAATCATCTCTTGGTTGGGATGTTTCAGCCAAGCACTTAAGGCAAAATGACAATGATTCTGTGACAAGATCCTTGTTGGCATTCAAGATATTAGTTCTTTCATGATCTGATATACCATTTTCAATTTTGGCAGATGCAATAAATGGCCACTTCTCTTTAAAAAGCTTGAAAAGAGAAATTTCAGGCCTATCAGAGGGTCCAAAGAGCAGAGTAAAAACATCTCCAAGGAGAACCTCGTGGATGTGATGTCGTCAGCGAAAATGCAGCATTTTTCTTTTCAAGCTTGTCTCAATGAGGACAGCAGCACCAGATTTGTATCCAGAATTGCTGGCAGTTGTGTCATATGACAAGGCTCTAACCTTGTCTTCAATTGAGTATTTCTTTAAAGCTTCAACAACAGCATGAGCCATGGCCTCCCCGGTTCCATTTGGAAGCTTCGGGACATTAAGCAGTTGTTCATTTCCTGAGGTATCTGATACCAATATTGGAAGGCAATCAACTTTTTGACCTGTGAGATCTGGAAGCAATTTTGAATTCCAGTGCACAATCAAAGGTCCTTCAGTTTGAGATGCTAAGTTTGCTTCCAAACTGGTGGCAGTGTCTTCTCGATGTTTAATTCTGCTTCTTCTTACAGTCCCACCGATTTAAGGCAATATCATCTGGCTCATGTCCCAAGGCCTTGGTCACAGAAGCAAGATTGTAAACAGCCATTCTATCACTAACTTTGGTTCTGTCCAAAGCAGCTGCAACATCAGGGGTTACAATATTCACAGGCCACCTTCTTTTTGGAGGGAACTTGCTCTATACATCTGATGATGATTTAGAATGAGAAGATGGAGAATCTGACTCTGTTTCTATTTCACTTGTCAATGATGAGCAAGTTGCTCCTTCAAGCTGTTGACGCTGCTTCTCATGCTCTATCTTTTTCTCTCAGCTTCATCACGGAGTTGCTTCTTTTTCATTTGAACAGCAAGTTTCTTGTCCACTTGTCCATCGAAGCCTTTCTTCACACATTTGATCCTTAAGGAAAGCCAAATCTTCAGGTTTTTTACCATGTTCTCAAAGTTAGCATGTTATATCTAGAGTTTTTTTCATTTGCTTTATGA
Source organism: Bathynomus jamesi (assembly GCA_023014485.1). Classification (NCBI taxonomy): domain Eukaryota; kingdom Metazoa; phylum Arthropoda; class Malacostraca; order Isopoda; family Cirolanidae; genus Bathynomus; species Bathynomus jamesi. The sequence goes on along the minus strand of JAJOZX010009403.1, from coordinate 26,733 downwards.
ATTCGGTTTTCTTTAGCCTTCTGGTTTCACCCCCTCTTTTAGCTGCCTTCTGGAGTTTCCTCCATTGCTCATAATTTTTTCCGACCGCTCTATGCAGTGTTGTTTTTTTGTGGTTGAAGATGGCTCTCTCCCAAAAGGGAAGAACTTCCTCAATAGCTGGTCCCACTAAATAAATGCTTTTTCTAGATCTAGTTTTCGTGGGCTGCCATTTTAGTTAGTTATCTGAAAAATAAAGGAAACATAATGAAATTGACTAATTCAGATAAGACTAGCTTAAAATTGTTATTAAAATAATACAAAAATAAATAAATAAATAAAATAAAGAAAGTAGATAGTTTAAAATTGTTGTAAATTTAGAATTGGATAGAGTTTATACAATTTTAGACAATTTCCTACTACTTTTTCACTATGTAGTAATAGTGAATATAATTGAAGTCAATGTGGCACCATTAGAAATAGTCGCATGTTGTTGCAATTTTGTCTAATTATATGCCTCTATGTTCCTCACAAAAAAACACCCTGTCCCTGAAGAAATTAAAAAAAAAAATTTTTTGACTACCACCCTACTGTACCTACTTTTTTTTTTTTTTCTTATCTCCTTTCCTTGCATGTCTAACTCTTTCCTTGCATGTTTGTAGTTTGCATGGTGTGACAGTGAGTTAAGACTGTGTTTGCATGGGTTGTAAGCGTTCTTATTTTACTTCTTTCATCTTTCACCCTCTCCTATTTTCTCCGACTATTTTTCTGACTTGTCGGCAGTGGCCGGCGGATGATGATGGTGTGAGACTTTTTTTCTCTTTTTCTGAATGAATGTTAACCCACGATGGTAGGTGTTGCTCCTTACTTAACCCCTTATTCTCTTCTCTTCTCTTAACCCCCTACTCTTTCCTTTCTCTCGGGCTAGCCTTAGAGTGGATCTTAGGGTCTTTGTTAGCCTTAGCTTCTGTAGATCATTATTATTTAGCAGATTAGTTGTAGTTAACTAGATATGACTTCGTGCATCTTGAAAAATGAAATGGCATTATCCATCAGGAGCTGAAAAATGGAAAAAGAAGAAAATAGAGGAGGAGAAGCTTTCCAGCAGCACAGGTGAGATGTGCCACTTGTATATTCTTATGATTACAGTTCAGGCAACTAGGTTAGTAGACCATCAAGCTAGGCAAGTGCTCACAAGTCGTGTAGAGTAAGCTAGTCTCTGTAATATTTATAATATTTCGAAATATGAAATTTAATGGATCACATCACCTCAAATTCTGTTCACACAGATCAATTACCAAACAAGATAAGAAAGAGTATTTTAGCAAAAATTAACAGAATATGTAATGTTATGTTCTTCTCAGGAGTACTACTGAAATATTTGGAAAAGCCATCCTCAGCAAAGCCTGATGAGCATCATGAGCCAACAGCAGGACCATCCTCTATGCAACCTCAAACACCAGTAGAAGTAGAGCCTGATGAACCAACAAGTGGCCCATCTTCTGTTCAGCTTCAAACACCACACACAGGCATTTCTACTGAGCAACAAGGACCAAGATCTGCTCCACCGCTTGATCTGTATGACTGGCCAGTTGTCCTGTCAGATGCCTTGAAGACAGATCTGGTGTCTCGAGGACCATTTCAAATCAGTCCAGATTTCATATTCCCTAAAAGGACCATTGACCAAACTGAAATGTCATTAATGGAGGTAGAGCGAAGATGCTGGCGAGATGTCCTCACACGTCTTGTAAGTATAATCCAATCACTGGCAGAGAAAAACCTTGCTTTCAGGGGTCTTCCTCTACATTGTACAATTGAGACAATGGCAACTTCTTGAAGGAGGTTGACTGCTTGCCAAATTTGATCCAGTGATGAAACAACACATCAGCAGAGTCGAAAGTGGCTAATATAGTCATTCAGTTACCTAGGAAATATCATTCAAAATGAGCTCAATGGGTCCATTAGTGGGAAGATCTTGGATGCCATTGTTGCAGAAATAAAACAAGCTAAATATTACTCTCATTTTAGACTGGACTCCAGACATAAGCCACCAAGAACAGATGTCGATTATTATCAGAACTGTTAAAATGGGTGAAGTATCAGAAATAAAAGAATACTTCTTGGGCTTTCTTGAGACTTCAGAAAGTACAGGCCTGGGTTTATCAGTCTGATTCTGAAGAGACTAGATGAACTGAATATTCACTTTGATGACTGCAGGACAGTCATATGACAATGGAGCGAACATGAAGGGCAAGAACAAAGGTGTTCAGCAAGGTTATTAGAGAAGAACTGTCGTGCACATCTATGTTCCATGTGGGGCTCACACTCTGAATCTTGTAATGGCTGATGCAGCTAAAGCTTCCACAGATGCCATCAGCTTCTTTGGCAATGTACAAAAATTGTACAACCTTTTTGCAGCAGCTACACAGAGATGGACAATCCTAAGAAGCACGTAAACATAACACTCAAGTCTTGGAGTGAAACCAGGGTGAGAGCCGGCTTAAGAGCATTGAGGCTGGTTGATACCAGAGCCACGACATCAGAGAGGCCCTGTTGGAAGTCAGAAACAATGCCACAGATGCCATCCAGGACTGAAGCACAAGCACTTGCAGAGGAGGTAGGGTCTTATTGCTTTCGGATTTGCACAGTAGTATGGTATGACATTCTTCATGCAGTTAACCATGTCAGCAAACTTCTGCAGTCTCCTACAATGCAGTTTGATGTGGCAGTCAACCTCCTCACAAAAACAAAAGACTCACTCACCAGCTACAGAAACACAGGTTTTGTTGCAGCACAAGTTGTAGCTAGGGACATATGTGAGGAAATGAATGTGGAGGCTGTGCTGAAGGAAAAGAGGCTCAGATCCACAAAAAAGCACTTTGGTTACAAAGCTCCTGACGAACCATTTAGAGAAGCCTTAAAGAGGCTGGAAGTCAAATTTTTCAATGTGGTGGTGGATTGTGCCATCGGGTCAATAAATGAGATTCAAAACATTAGATGATGTGAGGGACATATTTGGGGTTCTCTTAAACTTCACCACAATGAACAAGGAAGACTTGTCTTGCAAGTGTGAAAAGCTCTCTAAGATACTGAGCTCTGGAGCTGACTCTGACATTGATGGAAGAGAACTGGCCCTCGAAATTAAGAACTTGCCAACTTTACCTTCACACAACATGACTGCATTGGAGCTTCTCTCCTTCATTCATCAGAAGCAACTGGAGGAACTATACCCAAATCTCTGGGTTGCACTAAGAATTGCCTGCACTCTACCTGTGACAGTAGCATCAGCCGAGAGGAGCTTCTCTAAGATGAAGCTAATCAAGAACTACCTCGGATCATCAATGGGGCAGGATCGCCTCAGTGGCTTTGGCATCATGAGCATCAACCAGGACGTTGGCAGGGAGATTTCATATGATTATGTTATTGATGATTTCGCCCAGAAAAAATCTAGGAGGCAAAAATTTTGAAGATACAAACTGTTCTGTATAACTGTTAGCTATTACACGATTGTATCGTAGAGTTAGTAATTCTTTGGTAGTTGATAATTGAATTATTTTTTTATACATAGTTCTGTGTCATTTATTCTAAATAATGTATAAGCTAATTTTCAGGAATTTCATGGAGTATTTTTTGTTTGTCTTCTGAAAGTACATATTTGTTGTTTTGGACAAATGTTTCATTAAAATTGTTTCATAATTGTTTTTTATTAACACATCCATTTTTTGTATGTGTGCTGAGGTGATGATGTAAGGCGTGAGGTGGTGGGTGGAGGGGTGGGCCTCAAATGGGTATACTGCTTAAGGCCCCCTAATGGCTAGAAACGGCCTTGCTGATACGTGTGGGTAGTTGGGAGGTAACAAAAATGGTCCACTGAGTACGTAGGTAGTTAATCTAACAATTACACTGGTCAACAACAATTTTGTCACAAGGGTTTTGATGGGTGTTCTAAGTGTACTTTTTCATGCTGAATCTAAATATGAAATCAGATTTTTTCTATCAGCTTAGTTTACTTGTGACGCTATGTTCATTTTTTCCTCATTTAGCATGATCACCGATAAAAAATAATAACATATTATATAATTAAGTATATAACAATAATAATATAAAACATTATAAAAATAATAAATATAATAATATATTTATTAATTAATATAACTATAAAAAAATATATTAATATTAATATATATGTTGTATTAATTTTTCTGTAAAATTAGTACAATTTATTCCTTTGGGAGAAAGTTCTGATAATGCTGGCAGGATAAATTTGGTCGGAGCAGCAGACTGTGCAGGTTGAAACATGTTTGTACCTGTTCAGACATGAGCCTAGTTTCTGTGTGTAGAGCAGCTCCAAGTCAGTCTGCTTGTAAATGTCACAGTGTTAACAGCTAGTGTCTGTTGCTTCTTGTTAATTTTACACCAGTGTTGTATTCATATAGATGTTTTGTAATGCCACGGAACTCTGAATCATCCTAATTCCTTTTGTTATGTATGTGGTGATCTAACTTTAAAATCCCAGAAACGTAACTTTACACCATTAGTAAAAAAATGCTATGAACTTTATTTCGGATGTAAAGTAGGCAATCAGGACAAGAGTTGGGCCCCTCACATTTGTTGTGTGACATGTGTAAGACTACTTACAGGATGGCTAAACGATTCACGTCACATGCCATTTGCTATTCCAATGATTTAGAGGGAACCCAAAGATCACACAACAGACTGCTATTTCTGCCTGGTAAATACAAAGGGGATCACTTCAAAAACAAAGAGCCTTATGAAATACCCTAATCTACCATCTGCAATGAGACCAGTTCCCCACAGTGCTCAACTTCCAGTACCAAGTCCTCCTGAACATGTAAGTTTAAGTGATGAGGAATCAAACGTAGGTGTAGCATTCACGAGGAAAAAGATGAAGACATTTCTGATCGAACATTCCAGGCTACCTGTTCCTCCAATGAACCACATTTACTGTCACAAGGAGATCTAAATGACCTAGTTCATGATTTGAAATTATCTAAGAAGCAGGCTGAACTTTTAGGTTCAAGATTAAAGGGTTGGAATCTACTGCAACGTGACACTAAAGTTTGTTTTTTCCGCAGCTGCCATGATGAATTCAAAGAATGGTTCTCCCATGAAGATGGACTTGTGTTTTGTAAAGATGTTAATTCAGTCATGGGGGCTCTTGGTCATGAACATAACGTGGATGAGTGGCGATTGTTCATTGACTCCTCAAAAGTCAGCTTGAAAGCAGTCCTTCTTCACAACGGAAATAAATTTCTTTCTGTACTTCTGTACCTATTGCACATGATGCAAACATGAAAGAGTCATACGACAACATGAAGTTGCTTTTAGAAAAGTTTCAGTATCAGAAATATAAGTGGAATATCTGTGGAGATCTGAAGGTCATTGCACTTTTGCTAGGGTTGCAGCTAGGTTACACCAAGTACTGTTGTTTTTTATGTGAGTGGGACAGTAGGGACAAGCAAAACCGCTACGTTAAGAAGGATTGGCCAAAACGCACCTCACTTGTTCCAGGCAAGAAAAATGTTGTGAATAGTTCACTTGTTGACCCTGAGCAAGTGTACCTTCCTCCTTTGCATATCAAGCTTGGACTTATGAAAAACTTTGTTAAAGCGATGGATAAAGCGCAAACAGGATTCACATACTTGAGAAGTAAGTTTCCCCGGATCAGTGATGCCAAGATTAAAGAAGGCATTTTTGTAGGCCCTCAGATCAGAGAATTGTTAAGAGATGAGAGATTTGAAGGAGAGTTGAATGAAGTTGAGAAAGCTGTGTGGCAGAGTTTCGAAAGTGTGTGCACAAATTTTTTGGGAAATCACAAGGCCGAAAACTATCCTGAAATAGTAGGAGATCTTCTTAAGTCTTACCAAGCAATGGGGTGCAATATGTCATTAAAGGTTCATTTCTTGGACTCTCACTTGGACTTTTTTCTGGAAAACCTGGGTGCGGTAAGCGACGAACATGGTGAGCGTTTTCATCAGGATATTTCTGCCATGGAAAACCGTTACCAAGGCAAATGGAGCCCCAGTATGCTGGCTGACTATTGCTGGACTCTTAAGAGCAGGGCCGGATTAACCATTAAGCAAAATAAGCCTGTGCTTAGGGCATCAAGGGAAGGGGGGCACCACAGAAATTTTCCATTGTCGGATTTACCATGGATTTATTATACTATTATAATCGCGGCTTATAGCCTATAAGCTGTTGAAAACTGAATTATATATATTCATATATAGTATTTATTTTTTTTCATTGTTTGAATTTGTAGTGAACAACAACCCTTTTGAGCAGTTTTCAGCAGTTTCACTCGTATGTGTGCCATAAGTTCAGTGCAAAAAAAAATGTAAAAACAAGATTCAGTCATGCTGAATTTTATAAAATAATTGTAGAAGACAATATTGAGTGTGCCTTCCCAAATGTAGAAATTGCCTTTCGTATATTTTTAACATTAATGGTCACAAATTGCTCAGCTGAGCGTTCATTTTCTCAGTTGAAGTATATTAAAAATACCAACAGAACAACTATGCAACAAGGCAGGCTGGATGCCTTATCTCTACTAAGTATAGAAGCAGATGTGTTACGTAAGATTAGTTTTGAGGATCTGATCAAAGACTTTGCAATTAAAAAAAGTAGGAGAAAACTTTTCAAATATAAATGAAGTGGAAGTATACAAAAATAAACATTATTTTTCATCTTACTGTAAGTTTTGTTTCATTTCAAAAAATAAAATTTTATTTTATGGTTTATTTTTGTTTATATTTTGAATTACATATATATGGGGCACCAAAATCTTTTAAGTGCTTAGGGCCTCTAAAGGTCTTAATCCAGCCCTGCTTAAGAGAGAGATGCCTGAGGCAAAGCACAGCAGAAAATCAAAACAAGCTACTTTTTAAACTACAGGTGTCTTTTCGATCATATTTTAATAAGTATGTAACTATATGGGTTTTTAAAAATTAAATTGCATGTCACACAAAAACCAGACCTGATAGAGAAATTTTACAAACTTATTTGGATTCAGCACAGAAAATACTATAAGAATAAGGTATTTTCATTCTTGGGACACGAAAAAAAAATTTTTTGTTGCCCAGTGATTATTAAACTCCTTTTATGTCGATAACATTACTATTTATATACTGTGTGATAGAGCGTGCTCGGTGAGACACATACTTTACCGATCAATCAACTGAAAAAAATGAAGAGGACGATGGTGGACAAAGCCGCAGGAAGAATGAAAAGAAGCAACGGCAGAGCAAGACGGAACAGGGAGAAGGAAGAGGCTAAACAACAGAAAAAAATCCCCACCAGCAAGTATGCTCTCAAAAATTGAGCAAAGAGAAGAGGGACTGTCTAATAACTCTCAGTAAGTGATCAGTTGTGTTTTTGAACCTAGTTTGGGGACATAATATAAGCTGGGTCAGTAAAATTAGGCCTACATTGTGGTCTAAGACCTAGCATCAACTCATAGCTTAACAAAGGCTAAGGTAAATTACCCTAACCTAATTTGGTAAGGAATCCTACTGTGGACCTCAATTTACTCTGCCCGCTCTGGACCATTTCCGGAATCTCTAGGCTGACCCCTACAAGGCTAGGCTTAATCTACTCTATAGTTAGACTGGAGATATTAGGGGTGGGTTAATTGGGGACCAATTCATACAGAGCATTTTTCACAATTATGAAGAGTAATGGAGCTAATACTGTTCCTTGTGGTACTGAGCTGAAGACCTCTGATCCTGATGAAGATATTCCTTGAACTGTAATGACTTGCCTCCTCTCACTAAGGAAATTATATATCCATTTCCCTACTTTTCCTGTTATTCCCATATATTTCAATTTATTCCATGGTCACACTTGTCGAACGCTTTGGCAAAGTGTGTGTATATTACATCATAGTTTTCATTACTTTCAAGTGCGTCAATAATGTTGTTGTTATGTTCCACTAGTTGTGATAGGCATGATCTGTCTGACCGGAATCCATTTTAGTTATCATTTAATTTTTCCCGAGTTTCCAAAAAGTCAGAGATTTTTTCCCTAACTATTCTTTCAAATATTTTCATGAGATGAGATGTAAGCGACACTGGCCTATAGTTTTTGGCCTCGGATCGATCTCCTCCTTTATATATTGGGACTATGTTTGCTCTCTTCAGGATGCCCGGTAATTTTCCCATGTCTTGTGATCGCCTCCTTAATCACTATTGGGGCTCAGCGATTGTATTCTTGTAATTTTTGATCAGTGTGGCTTTCCATTTGTCCCGTCCTGCCGCCGAGTGTGCTTTTAGTTTCCCTATAGCTTATGTAATATCATCTGTCGTAAAGTCGAAGTCCATTATACTTTCCCCTTGTAGTTCTTCAAAGAACACGTTTCTATCGCATATCAGTTTGTCAGTTTTTAGGACACTGAAAGATGATTCGTAGTGAGGTCTTCATATTTCAGATACTTCTGTTAGATCATCAGATAAAGCATTGTCTTCATTTTTCAAATGTCCAATAGTCGTGTGAATTTTTGACTTCCTTTTTGCAAAATTCTAGAAATATTTTGAGTTAACCTTTATCGCTTCTATAGCATCATCATCTTTTTCTGTATGCTTCTCAATTAGTTCCTGTATGACGCAATCTATACACTGCTGTTTGTCATTTAATATTTTTATGATGTTGTCTTTGCACTCATTCTTTTTCTCTCTCAGAACAATGACCTCTTTTGTCTCTCGAACCTGCTTCCCTTTCCACTTTGTTGCATTTTTGTGACATGTCTTTCCACAATTTCCAGCATCTTCTCCTTTGAGATCATTAGCATCTCTTCCGTTATCTTGACCTTGAAGATGGTTTTCCAATCTATTACTTCCATGCTGGATGCAACACCTTCCCAGTTTATAGCTTTGGAGTGAAAAATAAAAACTTTGAATTTGCTTCTTTCTGTTGTTCGTGTTCTTTCCTTTCCTGTTGCTTTTATATTGGTTGTTCTTTCAATAATGTTGTGATCCGATATTATACTTGGGGATATTTCTTCATTATCAATTAGGTTGCTGTTGTTTGTGAATACCAAATCTAGGCAGTTGTTTTTCTTGTGTTAACATAAATTCAATTCATCGGCTAGAGCTAGTAGCATTTTTACCTGCTGGTCTTCCTGTGTGCGCCCCTTGTCCTGGTGCATACCAAGGTTTTTTTTTTTTTTTTTTTTAATAAAAAAATCAGATTTATTTGATTTTTTTTCCATGTTCAAGATACACTAAAACAACAAGTAAAAAAGACTCTTTTCATTCCTATAAGTTCCTGTAGCACTAATAACATGAAGTAATTGAAGCAAACTATTGTATTAGCTATTTAAACAGCTAAGTTGTCTTCAAGGTTCGGTAAGAAATTGCACCTTTGCAATATGCGGAAGGTGCCAGTTTCTGAATATATCTAAGATTTATTCTAGGCCTAGAGTGCAATAGCTGTTGCAATGAGCACCGTGTGAATACAAGAAAACCAAGGACAATCAGATTTATTTGATTTTTTTTCCATGTTCAAGATACACTAAAACAACAAGTAAAAAAGACTCTTTTCATTCCTATAAGTTCCTGTAGCACTAATAACATGAAGTAATTGAAGCAAACTATTGTATTAGCTATTTAAACAGCTAAGTCGTCTTCAAGGTTCGGTAAGAAATTGCACCTTTGCAATATGCGGAAGGTGCCAGTTTCTGAATATATCTAAGATTTATTCTAGGCCTAGAGTGCAATAGCTGTTGCAATGAGCACCGTGTGAATACAAGAAAACCAAGGACAACACGCGTTAGGCTAACAGTTAAAAGAGGATTCATACTATATTACGATAATAATTTATATATATGGAATGATAATGATGTTATACCTCTCCATTTTTCTTTTCTTAATTTTATAATATAAATCCAATTTCTAATTAGGATAAAATGGCAATATCTTAAAAAAACACAAATTAATGAGTTACACTAAACTGTATAAAATCAATTTATTTAATTTGAGCTGCAAATTAAATAAATCAGAATTAGAGCTCAAGAGCTATACGATACGTTTCATTTGTAATTTAGAAATACTGTGTATATATATTTTTTATTAAGTTTTAACTCCATAATTCTTTGCTTCAGGTCAGCAAGTTAAACTATCATGAACAGATGACCTTAAATGTTTTCTAGAAATGAAATATTTGTTTCATATCAAATCAGTGGGATAAAAATTTAAATTAATTATTAATGCTTTATAGTAATAATAAATATGCTCTACAAATGTTTATTCACTTTAGGACAGTGGCTATTATGATTTTAATTAATGTTTAAAAAAAAAGGTTAACACGGATATCTTAATTTGTCACTATAATCAATAGAACTATAAGTAAATTTGAAAACCTTGTTTTATTGAAAAATAAACAGCAAAGTTCATTACCATTCTTTATGTATTACTTATACTGTAGTGATTAATTAGCAGTTTTCATGTTTTATAATTTTTTAAATTTTTATTCAGATACTGATTTAAATAGAGTTGATTTCCTTTTATATTTTATGAATGGAAAATTAACGAGAGTATTAATCTAATGTATTTATTACTACATTTTATGAGATACACCTCATAAATGTTCTCAAGTGTCCGCCTCGGTTTTCAATGCACAGCCTTGATCGTTCCAAACAAGAGTCCACTGTCCATTGAATCATTTCGGGGTGTTCTCATATGTAAGCAGCGGCATCCATAATCCGACGCAAGAGCTCCTCTTTCGTTTGTACTTTGGTCTTGTAGACCATCTCTTTCATAAGGTCCCATAAAAAGAACTCTAACAGGGTTAGGTCCGGAGATCTCAGGGGGCCACGATATTGGACCAGCACGACCAATCCAACGATTCCCGTATCGCTGATTTAAGTAATCCGTAACATGACGATCAAAATGTGATGGCGCCCCATTATGCTGAAAGAACATCCTGCGCCTTGTCTCCAAGGGCACGTCCTCCATCAAAAGTGGCAATTCGTTCGTCAGGAAGTTCATATAAATGAAAATGAAAATGTTTATTGGCAGACTATAGTCCATATGACAAATATTAATACAATGACAGTTCATATACTAAGGATAGAAATATATACAATTGATTAGAAATAATACTGTAATGTCGAAGTTAAGTGGAGCTACAGACAGACGTTTTCTTACCAAGAAGTCCATAGCTTAGAGGATAAATGGCAGGAATCATGGATAGCTTGGATGATCGGGTTGGTTGATTTTTTAATTCTTTGCATTAGACTGTGTTGAGCACGTCTTGTTACCTCCGGGAAGCTCAGGACATTGCGGGTAGCAAACATTTGCAAAGCTGAGCATCTCGGGGGTCAATTTATGTAAGAGTCTAAAAGACCTGTTGTACAGCAAATTTAGGGTTCTGCCAGAACCTTTTTTATAATTCACCCAGAGTTGCTGTCCGTATATATCACTGCAGAAACTACGAAAGAGTGTGTCTTTAACTTCACTTGTACAGAATCGAAAGTTCCTTATGGTCATATTCGCTTTAGCACACTGGCTTCGAGATTGTTTTCTTTTACCAACTCCTTGAGTGATGACTCAGATATTAGTTTGACCCAAATACTTAAACTCTTGTACTTCCTCAATTACTTCACCATTCATTTTAAACCTTATATCAGCTGGCTGATTACAGCTTTTAGGATGAAATTGCATAACCTTAGTTTTTGTAACATTAAAAAATATCATGTTTGTGCGAATACACTTCGCAGACGTTTAGTAGCCGATCCAGACCTTTAACAGAGGGACTTATTAACACCATATCATCGGCATAAACTAAGTTATTTATCCTTGTTATCTATACAACATCCCACTGTTGCCTCATTAAGTGAAGCAATTAATCCGTCAATATACACATTAAACAGCATAGGGGAGAGCAAGAAGCCTTGTCTCACCCCGCAAGAGGAGCCAAAACACTCGGATAGTACATTGCCCCACCTAACAGTGAAAGATTGGTGGGAATACCAAAATTTCAATAAATTTAATATGTACATGGGAACCTTCCTGTCTTCTAGTTTTGCAAATAAAATATTGTGGTTCACTCTATCATATGCCTTACTTATATCAAGGAAACAGCTATAAATAGTTGAATTACTGTCAATGTATTTAGATATTGTTTCTTTAAGTACATAGATACACAGGTCAGTTGAGTGGGACCTTTTAAAGCCAAACTGATTAGGAGATGTCCATAGGAAATCATTTAATCGGAGTAACAAGAGTTTTTCTAGTAGTTTCGAGAAGGAGAAAGTGACAGCAATAGGCCTGTAATTAATTATTGCTGGACAGAATGTCTCCTACTTATTTTTGACCAGGGCAAGATATATACCGGCTAGGATGGAGCATTTTTACACTTTTTTCGATTTTGTTTTGTAATAGCGCGGAAAAGTGGCTCTTCCACGTCAAAAGTGAGTGTGTAAAATCTCGGAGATCTGCAATAATATCTTCTGCCTCTGCACGCGCGTTGAAAATCCAAAAAATGCGCCAAAATACGCATTTTTTTCAATATTTTCTTAGGGTTTTAGTTTTCATCCTACCTTCTTGTAATAGCGAGGAAAAGCATCCTAAAGGTTTATTTTAGACGTTTTAAATATTTTTGTCCTACGATAATATCTTCTGCCACCGCAAACGTTCCAAAATATGGAAAAATCCGCATAAATCACGTATTTTGCATATTCAGCCTACAGGGCTCCAATAAACCTTAGACCCCGGCCCATGGCCTAAACCATTAGAGGTACAGTAAAACTGAACATACCTTACAAAAGAGAATTTAATCCTGCATTTAATGAGAAACAATTAAAACTTGGTGTTCCCGCCATTGGCTTCCAAGACAGCCTGAAATTGCTTTGGATAGCTTGCCAAAAGTGACGTGAATAGATCTTGATCGTTACGCAAATTTGCTAAAACAGTTTCAATGTGTTGCGTCATTGTATCCTTCGAAAGTCGATTTGCTGCAGGTTCTTGAAACAAGAGACATTGGATCAGTTATAAAGGACAAGGTTGAATGTGTTCACAGACGTTCAGGTCAGGAAAATTTCCTGGCCATTCTTCATTTCCAACGAAATCGATCTCATGGTTCCGCAACAACTGTTGAGTGGCTAATGCCTTAAAGCAGGGGGCCTTATCGTGCAGAAGCATGACCTGATCGACATCCATAACATTGTTTGGGTTTCTTAGAAAAGGAATGACATGGTGGGATAGAATAATATCACGAAAATACTGTCCATCCCAACTCTGACCATTTGGTTTCAGCACCCACATGAGCTTCTTTGCAGTAAACAAAACAAACACACCAACACAGTCTGGACTTTTTAATAATTCGTGATAATGTTCATTGTCATCGATTTCATCTGGTGTTCTGGCCCACACTCAATCATTTTGGTAGTTAGGCCGACGTGTTACGTAAACAAAAAATTCATCAGAGACAGCTAAATGCATGAAATCATCCACATCCCAATCTTCAAGATAATGGGCAAACCATATTCTGTCATCGATGTTGAGTTTTTCTTGGCTTTGGAAGTTCATGCCAAGGCTTTAAACCTTGCCTATGACGGTACAGTCGAATGATCTCACCACTAACGATCTTTCCTCTCAACACTTCGATCTCTCTAGAAAGTCTAGCACAGCTGTTTTACCACTTACGCTTACCGCTTTTAATGATGTCCTTTGTTTTCTGAGAGTGTGACAAATTTGGGCGCCCAGATTTGGTTGTATCCATTTCACATTCATCCAAAGTTTTATTCCAATTTCTTTTGACGAAGTCCTCACTTCTTCGCAACTTTTTGGCAACCCATAAAAGTGTTATAAAGGTGGCTCCAGCATCACGCGCTTCCCGAAATGTTATTGCTCGTATGCGATCTATCACACGTTGCCTCTCCGAATCACCAATTAATTGAGAAGCCATTATATTATCACTTTATTTATTGCAGGTATTAAAATTACTGTAGCTGATAAAGAATTTTATATATTTTTATAATCACTAAAAACTATTTCGATAAAGTAAACATGCAGTGGTGGGCACGCGCAACAATTTTTGTAGCGCCGCAACCGCAACTGCAACTCTGCTGAAATAGTTGCGCCGCACACGCAAGCGCAACCCTTTTCAAAAAGTTGCGCCGCAAGCGCAAGCGCAACCAAAAATGTTGCGCCGCAAGTTGCGCTGCAACTTTTTGCGCCGCAACTGCCCACCTTTGCATTTAACATATATCTGCAGTGGTGGGCACGCGCAACAATTTTTGTAGCGCCGCAACCGCAACTCTGCTGAAATAGTTGCGCCGCACGCGCAAGCGCAACCCTTTTCAAAAAGTTGCGCCGCAAGCGCAAGCGCAACCAAAAATGTTGCGCCGCAAGTTGCGCTGCAACTTTTTGCGCCGCAACTGCCCACCTTTGCATTTAACATATATCTGCAGTGGTGGGCACGCGCAACAATTTTTGTAGCGCCGCAACCGCAACTCTGCTGAAATAGTTGCGCCGCACGCGCAAGCGCAACCCTTTTCAAAAAGTTGCGCCGCAAGCGCAACCAAAAATGTTGCGCCGCAACTTTTTGCGGCGCAACTGCCCACCTTTGTAAACATGTAAGCTGCAAATGGGGGGGCTAAGGTTTTTTGGAACCCCTTATATGTTAATAAATTCACTTTGTACGTCATGTAGTACTCCCACATCATTCTAGAAGCTTCCCCACAGCCTGGTATGGTATGTTGGTATGTTGCTCATCATTGCTATATAGGGCAATGAGTCAGTGAGTGATGACTGATGAGTCATGACTCACAACACTCTACCAGGCATTCTTTCTCTCACTTCCCCGCAGTGTTGTGCTAGCTACGTTTCAGGTAAGATGTGGATTATGTTGCCCTTGCTGTTAATACATCTTTGGAACACGACAACACGAATATGTGGACATATACTACATATTTTAGTGCATAATAATACGTTGGTGTAATATACAAAACTTCTGCAGAATGCAAAAATATTTTTCGTTTTAGGAGTAATTTCTTAATTTTTATATTAATTACTGTGTTCTTCAAAATGTCAGTACCAGCTCAAGCAACAAGAACTTCTTCAAGTTGCCCTATATTTGGGGCTCCAGCTGATCTAGACAAGAGGTGCCTTCCAACCTATAAGGACGTCATGAAATATTTTCATCAAATAAGGTTGAATTTGAAGACATCGAAGAAAGAGCCTACAGTTGCAGAAATTTCGGGTGTTCTCTCAAAAACTCTCTAAGATTTGTGGAAAACAGCCTCTGTTCCTACTGTTTCTCATAACCGTGTCGTTCAAATGATTAAAAATTACCATGAAAAATGTCAAAACCTTCTAAAGTCAATAAAAAGGAAACAAGATAGTGACTCATTCAAAATTAAATTACAAACATTTCAAAATGAGGCAGAAAACAAATTATTTGACATCAGTGCTTGCAAATGTGAAAATTTTGATAAGTGTTCATGTGAAAACCATCTCAAGGTTCCAGCAATTGAATAGGACTTCCTTAAAGATCAGAGAATAAGAAAATTGGCAATAGGCTCTCTTGATGTTTCACAAACTCGTAAAGATCTAGCAACTATTAGTGCTAGAAGACAACAGAGAATGAAACAGTATGAACCAAAACCATCTACCAGTAAAGGACAAGCAACTGAAACACTGTCATCAACATCAAGTGAAACAGAAGGAGCAGATTCTGATTATGAACCAACACAGAGAATCAAATCGATGGAACAATCTCATCATGGAACACACTCATCATTGGCTATAGCTTGTGACAGAACTGGTGTGTCAGACAGGTCTGCTGCTATAATTGCTTCGGCTGTTCTTGAAGATGTGGGAATTATAAACGAAAAAGATTTAAGTTCAGTAATAGACAGATGCAAAGTAAGGAGAGTTAGAAAAAGAGTGAGATCTATCATTCAAAAGAGAGATTACGAAGAAGAAACTATGGAGAGTATCTATTTCGATGGAAGAAAGGGCAGAACTGCAGTGCAAGAAAAAGTTGGCAGTAAAGGTTATCAAAAAAATATAACAGAAGAACATGTCACTTTGCTTCAAGAACCAAACTCTCATTATATTGGGCATGTAACACTCGCTTCTGGCTCAGCACAGAGTATATCTTCTGCAATTTTGGATTTTTTTCGCTCAAATGAGATTAACTTCTGAAGTATCAAAGTCATTGGATGTGACGGGACAGCAGTTAATACAGGACCAAAAGGAGGAGTGATAAGAAGTATTGAAGAGCACTTTCAGAGAGCACTCCAGTGGCTGATTTGCTTGCTTCACACTAATGAACTTCCCTTGCGGCACATAGTGACTGACATTGATGGTAAAACAACAGGTCCTCAGAGTTTTACGGGGCCTATAGGAAAAGAGTTAATTGTGAAAAGAGACCTGTTGTTGAGTTTGAAGCAGTTGAAGCGGAAGAAATTGTAGTTGACAGAGATGATCTGAGCACAGATCAGAAATATTTGGCAGAAATCTATGATGCTGTGTCAAAAGGTGAATGTACTCCCTCTCTAGCTCAAAGGAAACCAGGCAAAATGGCACACTCCAGATGGATGACAACTGCTAACTGCATACTTCGTCTCTACGTTTCAACTGAAGAACCTTCAGACAACCTTAAGTGTATCATATTATAAAAGTTTATATTCCAATGTGGTTTCAAATCAAGAGAAATTCTTCAGCAACACAGGGAGCCAAACATCTTTATCAAATGATACAACGCTCGAGGTCGTTGAGTGCCCGCTGTATAGAAATAGTTGATCGTGTTATTCAGAGAAATTCCTATTTTTCTCATCCTGAGAATGTTATCCTTAGTATGATTCACGATGAAGCGAAACATAGAGAATTAGGATGGAGGAGAATCCTTAAAGCAAGAGATTCTGAGTCAGCCGCAGTGAGAGTTTAAATTGCCCACGTTGAACTTTCAGTGCAGTGAGTACTACATGATTAACTGGCAAACTGTCAGAGCCTCCTCTGACAAAAGTTCTATCACGCTCCGACATCCTGAACTATATCTCATCAGGAGATGTACCTGATTTCATCCCACGCTTTCCTTGCCATACCCAAGCGGTTGAATGGCATATAAAGCTGGTAACAGAGGCTTCAGCTGCAGTATGCGGTTCAGAGGCAAGGGATGGATTTATCAGAGCAAGATTAGAATCCAGAAAGAAAATGCCAAGAATGGAAACAAAACGTGACTACAGTGTGTAACTAGCCTAAGTCCGATAATGGTAAGGTGGTTGGGTCGGGCAGGGAGGAACTCGAAATGCAGCCACCTCCACGTGGTGAGTTCTGGGTTTTTCTGTCAATATAGTACATTCAATATTGATGAAATAAGCCAGGAGCTGCATGCATATTACATAATAAGTCATCAAAAATAAAACAAGCATATGCAAAGTAAACCATTGGTGGACCTAAATTATTTAATTGCTCAAATATATAAACTTCTTAAATTACTAAAATGATATAATGAATTGTTAATTGCATTACTTAATACATAATTAGCGAATAAACTGTGGTGTAGGGCCGAAGTTGACCATAATAGCGTCATTATAAAATACAGTATAAGCAAACAACCACAGGGAAAAGGAAACACACAGTCCGAGCGCTTTCGTGATATATTCACATTATCAAGGAGGAACAGAAAATAGACAGAGATTACAAAGTAAATGAGTTAAATAGACAAGCAAAAAATTCACAATAGGCACCTCAAATTAAAGGCCTTAAAGCCCTCTAAAGATTTTTTCAATTGATAACATAATCTGTAGGCTGCTAAATTACTAAATATGTATATAGATGAAATTAGACAAAAAAAACCAATACAGAGAACAAAAATTATTATAATGGTTATTAACACTAATATTTAATTAAAGCAGGCAATTAATTGGCAAGAATTTAATGAAAAACAAATAGATAACGTAGATAACAAATAGATAACATAATCTGTAGGCTGCTAAATTACTAAATATAAAAAGACTATATAGATGAAATTAGACAAAACACCAGTACAGAAAACAAAAATTATTATAATGGTTATTAACACTAATATTTAATTAAAGCAGGAAATTAAATGGCCAGAAATTAATGAAAACAAAGGGAATGGTGCCATTGTCTTACAGAATATTACAAAATTTTTCTACAAACAGTCTGGAAAAGTTGTTTTCCCAAAAGCAACCCAGTTGAAAAGTCCAATAAACCCCCCAGCAACCAAAGATTATACACAAAAGAAATATTACAATTAAAATAGACACATAAGAATGTTAACAGTTCTTACAATAATATTTATTTATTTAACCAGGGCAAACCATTAAGGGGGCAAGAATGCAGTCAAGAAAACAGTAGGCCCTTCGCCAGCTTTCTGACAATGCACGAATCTAATTTATACAACTTAGGACTAATATTAAGGACCAAATCCGCATTATTCTTGATCACACTTGATTCCAGTATATTTATGCTAACAATAGATTTACTAAACCTTAATTTGGAAGCATTTTTCCAATCAATGGGATGATTAGTATCTCTTACGTGAATGAAAATGGCGTTAGATTCCTGGCCACTTCTTATACTGTATTGATGCTGTTTAATACGTAACTCAAGGGTCTTACCAGTTTGGCCAATGTAAAATTTATTACATATTGTGCAAGGGATTTTATATACACAACCATGTTCACTTAACGGGGAGTTCTTAATCAATGAATTCTTAATTACATCTAAATTTTTTAACGCAATATTTACGTTAAAAGTCCTCAGCAGATTGGCAGATCAAGGAAATTTTCTCTGAATGGTAACACAAACATTTTTTGTGTTATAAGGAATCTTATCCTTTACTTCGTAGAAGGTTTTCTTTGCCATTTTTAAGGACTTATCTATGCAGTTCTTTGGGTATTTTAAATCAAAAGCAATTTTGTATATTTTACTAATTTCGTGTCAATGAACTCTGGGCTACAAATTCGTAGACCTCTTAGGAACAAAGTAGAAAGAATGGATGTTTTACATTAATGTGGTGATCAGAATAATAATGTATATAGGAACAATTATTAGTGGGTTTTCTGTAAATATTGTACTTAAACTTTTTTCCAGACCTATATATTAAAACATCTAAAAATGGGATCGAAGAATCTTTTTGTATTTCAACTGTAAAATTGATAGAGGGAGTTAAATTATTAAGTTTGGGTAAGAATTCATTGAGATTTAAAGTCACTGGCCAAGACAAAGAACATCATCTACATATCTAAACCATGGAACATAATTTGGCAGAATCTTCCTTAATAACTTACTTTCAAAAAACTCCATATATAAGTTACTCAAAATGGGGGAGAGAGGGTTTCCCATCGCCATACCAAATTTCTGCCTAAAATATTCATTATTGAACACAAATTTTGAGTCTACTATGCACAGCTTAATTAATTCTATAATTGTAGCCACAGGTAATGGCAAATTATGCTTAACCAATTCTTCCGAAAGAAACACTAATAGATCCTCCACTGGGACTCTTGTAAATAAAGCGGTAACATCAAAGCTTACCAATCTAAAATTGTAATTGACACTGATACTAAAGCGCTCGGACTTTGTGTTTCCTTTTCCCTGTGGTTGTTTGCTTATTAATAAGATCACGTGTTATTTTGTGATTTTAGTGCATAATGGATACCACGCGCCACTTCGAGACCTTCTCTTTGCTCTTCCCTGGCCTAGCACTGTTTGTTTCTACTTTTTTTCTTCTTTAGTTAAGTCACACAAGCGAAAGATTCACCTGATATTTCTAAGATGTCTAAGTGAACAAGTTCTCCCCCCCTCTTTACTCCCTAATAGACTTTTGAATTTGAGAGAATGCCCCTTTGATGAATTTCAGAGAATAGTGTTGCAGAAGCATATAGAAATTACTAAGATTGAAGTCGAAGAAACTTTTAAAGTTACTAGGGCGAGAAGATATAGTTTTGATATGGCAATTCCACCTGAATGGAAACAACGGTTACTGGACTATTGTTATAACAAACTTAGACGAGAATATAGTGTAGTGGAAAGGAAACTGGATATTAAATTACAAATTTTAATTGAAAGAAGTGATTGGACTAAGGATGCTAACCCCGGATTTGTGATAAATTTATCAGATAAAGTGTTAAATAAAAATATGGTTACGGCTCTTGGATATGGAATAAATTTTTCAGCAGCTAAAAAGGAGGTGGACTATGTAGAAATAGCTAAGGCTTTCTGTAATTTAGAAAAATATAATGATTTACCTATAGAGGATGTGAATATTTGTAAAGGTATAGTATATAGTGCCATGTCTAAACCCTCTATTCCAAATTGCCCACAGAGGTTTTTCGACTCTTATGAAGCTTTAAGAAAAGATCAGAATCTACATATAACCAAAGCTGATAAATCAAATGCCTTAGTGATCCTCAATAAAGACGTTTATCTAGGAAAAATGTATGATCTTTTGAATGATGCGGACACTTACGTGAAATTAAGGAACAATCCCCTTGAAACTGTGAACAGTGCATTTAACAAGAAAATTAAACAACTTTTGAAGGGGAATGAAAGGTTACTTAAACAGTTTTTGAGTACTTCACCGTCATTACCCTATATGTATGGCCTGATTAAAACTCATAAGCCAAATAATCCTGCAAGGCCTATTGTTAGTTCTATAGGATCTATCTCATATAAGCTATCCAAATGGCTTGTCTCCATTCTTAATCCTCTCCTTGGCACAATTTCACAATCACACACAAATAATAATGTAGACCTGGTGGAAAAATTAAATAGTATCAGTGTCAATTACAATTTTAGATTGGTAAGCTTTGATGTTACTGCTTTATTTACAAGAGTCCCAGTGGAGGATCTATTAGTGTTTCTTTCGGAAGAATTGGTTAAGCATAATTTGCCATTACCTGTGGCTACAATTATAGAATTAATTAAGCTGTGCATAGGGTCATTCCATGTCAACTCAGCCACAAAATGGCACTTTTTGCACTCACCCCTTTCAATTTTGCTCATACTTGGCACAATAGCAGATATACATGCCAAACTTAAATTCCCAAATTATTAGAGCTGACTGACCTTTGGTTACTGAGATACAAGGTCACAAAGTTGTGACATTTTGACCTTTTTTGCGTTAAATGACTATTTTCAAAATGGTGTAACTAAAAAACTATTAAAGCTAGAGCATTGATTTTGGTCTCATTTTAAAGCTCTTTAGTAGCCCCTTGTTTATTGTCTCTTGTTAAATATCTCTAATGTGAAAAATAAAAAAATCCCTTCAAAAGTTGACCTTTGACCTTGAATAAAAAAAAAATACCTTCTCCTAAAAAATTCAATTTTTTTACATTAATACCTTGAGTCATGTACAACAAAATCCCAAGAAGCTGTAAGTGGCTGATAACTAGTTCAATGTATAAAAAATAAATGAAGTTGGCATCATTTTCAATTTTAGATTTTTTTGTCAGTTCATTTATTTAAAAGTTCTGTTCTAATATAGTGTCAGTGAAGACTTACTTCAACTTAACATTATTAGTTCAAAAACCTTTTTGTGACCTGTGCCAAAAGAAGTCTTTTAAAAGACAACCAGGGTTAAACTCCTGACAGCCCCAAATCTACTGGAGTAGCGCTGATCCAAAGGCCCAACTAGTATATAAGTACTGTCAACTTTACAGAGTTGACTCCTGACTTCAAGTTAAAGTTAATTTATTTTTACTAAATACATGTATAAAAATTTATTTAATAATTCATTAATTGTTCATTGTTTTCTTTTCAGGATTTTCTTTGTGCTTTTGTGATTTCAGAGTACAAACATGGAACATTTAAAACTGAAACAGAAGTGTGCTGATCCTTTGCTGCGTCACAAAGGTCAGTGTCGAAAGAAGAGTTTGAGAATTGTACCACAGGAACTTGTAAATAAGTTTCCCGATCTGCACTTAACACTACATCACAGACTTTGTAAGCAGTGTAGAGAACATCTTGAGTCCTTGCCTGAGAAAGGAATAGGCACTTTGAATTCAGACATAAATGATGATTCTTCTTGTAGTAGTGAACCACCTGAAGATCTTGAGAAAATTGAAAATGTTGACAATAGTGATGCATCAACTTCAGAGCAAAACCATGAGATGTGTACTTTGAATGCTTCTTTTGTTTCAATTGGTGAATCAGTCTAGTGATGTGAGTCGTTTTTTATTGTGTCGTTTTTTTTGTTTAAAACGAAAGTAGTCTTTTTTTTTGTTTTTATTGTTTTAAACTTATTCCATATTTTTCTTCCTTTAATCTAATAAGTATATTAGTATTACCTATAATTTACTATACTACCATGCTTATACGGTTATACCTAGTATATAGGTATAGTCATCTTTTAGAAAAATTGAATCGCGCAAAAAGTATATAATAGAAAGGAAAACAAACCCTCATTTTTATATGTATATATATTTTTAACTAGAACATAAAACATTCTTCCTCGTTTCAAACAATATACATAATTGTGATTGGCAAGAGTACCAGTATATATATTCCAGATAGAAAAGGAAAATATTCACCTTTTTTTGAACCTTTTTGTTAACCTAATGTTGTTTAACCTTCATTTCCATGGAAGAATCATCACTAGATTGGGTAGAGCATATATGCTAGTTTCAATATCACAGTTACTGGTATAATATACATAATAAAAAATACATAATACTGGTATAAAACAATATATATAATTGTGATTGGCAAGAATACCAGTGTGTGTATATATATATATATTCCAAATAGAAAAATAAAAAAAATAAAAATATTCATCTCTTTCTTTAACCTAATGCTGTTTAACTTTCATTATCTGATTCTATTTCCATTGAAGAATCATTATCACTAGATTGATTAGAGCATATAGTTTCAATATCACAGGTACTGGTACTTATTGCAGATTTGGATGTTGATGAAGCCAATGTAGCACCATGTTTTACTTCACTTTCTTGGAATTTTGCATTTTGGGATATAAATACTAGCTTTGCTGCTCTGTCTGTGCTGAATCAGTTTCTTTTGGCTGTATGGATATTACTGTATGTGCTAAATGATCTCGGAGGTAATGAAAGGGCGAAATAGAGGTGTATGAGTTTGTGTAGGTATATATGTGAGTATGCGTGCGTATGTATCTGGAATTCTGGATGTATGCGTATGTATGGGGTATATAATAGATATAAATATGTGTATATAAGTATTTATGTATATATTGGTATATATGTATATGGGTGTATGTGTATGTATATATATGGATGGTCTCGGGGGGGAAAATATGTCATCGCGGGTCTAAAGGATAGTTAAATGGGAGATTCAAAATCCGAGGCATGGATGGGAGAGTCCTGGAAAGGTTGGACAATGGGCAGTCAGCTCCCAGCCAGTGTTCTCGCAAGTTTAACGGATCTCAAGATACAAGACTTTCAGTGCAAGAAAGAGGCCAGTTTTTTTCTGTAAATAGGCTGAAAAGGACATTCTATACTGGTACCATATGGCCTATTTTATTATTTATTTATTTATTTTTATAATATATATCATTGCAAAAGTATACCTTATAATTAAATTGGCAATATCTATATTAATTATTAAAAAAAACAAAAAAAAACAATAAAAAACAAAAAAAACAACATGGACATAAAAAAAATGGTTTTTTAACATCACTATGAATCACCCATAAAAAAGAGAAAGCTTGTAGAGCAAAAGTCATATGGAGCTAAAAAACTAAGCAAGGTGACAGAGACAGTTAAGAAGAGAATGGAAACAGTTGCAGGAAAAGAGATTTCTGACTCACAATTTAAGGAGCCATCTGGAGATGTAGACTGTTTAGAAATAATAAATCAACTCAAGGAAAAATTCAAAAATGAAAATACTAAAAGAAGTGATAAAATAAAAATCCTCACTGTATTGCCCAAAAGTTGGAGCATTAGGAAAATTGCTTCAGAATTTAACACAACAAGGCATACAGCATCTATTGCTAAAAAAATAGTTGAAGAAAAAGGTGTCCTTTCAGACCCAAATCCAAAGGGTGGGAAAAGAATTAAACAGGATACTGTTGACACTATTAAAGCATTTTATCTTTCAGAAGACATCAGTAGAACAATGCCAGGAAAGAAAGACTATTGTAGTATCATTGACAATGAAAGAGGAAGGATACATTTGCAAAAGCATCTTTTACTTTGCAATTTAAAAGAAGCCTATCATATTTTCAAAGAAAGAAATCCTTTGGTTAAGGTGGGATTCAGTAAATTTGCAGAATTGCGTCCAAAGCAGTGTGTTATTGCTGGAGCAACAGGAACTCAATCAGTATGTGTGTGTACAATTCATCAGAATGCCAAACTTATGTTTGTAGGAGCTGAATTAGAAAAACTAACTGCAAATGATGACACACCTATTAAGAATGTACGTCATTGTGTTGCCTTTATGGAATGCAATCCTGCCTCACAGAAATGCTGCCTCAGACAATGTGAACAATGTGGAGATCCATCAGATTTAAAAAACAGACTACTGGACATATTTACAAACAACTTCATTGATATCATAAATTTTAAAAAGTGGACCAATACAGATCGGTCAAATCTTGAATCAGTAGAACTGAATACAGATGAATATATTGACCAATTCTGTAACCAACTGAAAGAATACCAGATACATGACTTCAAGACAAAGATGCAAGCAACTTATTACCGTGAAACAAAAATGTCTTTGAAAGATGGTGAGGTCCTTGCTGTGTGTGATTTTGCTGAAAATTATTCCTTTATTCTTCAAGATGAGGTTCAGAGCTTTCACTGGAACAATGAGATGGCTACTCTACATCCATTTGTTATTTACTATAAAAAGGAAGATGAGATTGCTCACCTTAGCTTTGTTATTATTTCAGAGTGTAACATCCATAACACAGTTGCTGTACATTTGTTTCAAAAGCATCTGATAAAATTCCTAAAAGATAATATCTCATCCATCGGTTCCATCCACAAAATAATTTACTTTTCAGATGGGTGTGCAGGACAGTATAAGAACTGCAAAAACTTTTTGAATCTTTGCCATCACAGAGATGATTTTGGAATTGAGGCAGAATGGAATTTTTTTTGCAACAAGTCATGGAAAGGGACCCTGTGATGGTGTTGGAGGCACAGTTAAGAGATTAGCTGCAAAAGCTAGTCTACAACGACCTTATGATGAACAGATCCTTACTGCAGAACAGTTATATACATTTGCAAGTGAAAATATTGTAAATATAAAATGTCATTTTTCAACCAATAAAGAGCATGAAGAGGAAAGCCAACTTCTCCAAGAAAGACACTCAACTGCAAGGACTATTGCTGGTACACAGAAATTACACCATTTACAGCCAGTTTCATTGACTTCTCTTAAGGTTAAACATTATTCATTATTAGATTATTCAAATATTGAGAAAGTTACTGAAAGGAAGAAGTTGTGACTGAGGAGAAAATACATGGTTTTGTTACTGCTGCATATGATGGCCATTGGTGGGTGGCATATGTGCTGGAAAAGATACCAGAGAATAGAGAAGTAAAAGTCACATTCCTTCATCCTCATGGCCCAAACCCATCATTTGTGTATCCTGGTCGACCAGATGAATTAATCTTACCATATTCAGATATTCTAACACAAGTTGAGGCATCTACTACTAATGGACGAACATACAGGATTTGCAAAGAAGTTACTTTGAAGGCATCCAAAGCTTTGGCAGATCTACAGCACAGAAAGGTAAGAATTCAAAATTAAAATGGTCATCTAACTATATATACACTGCATACATTTTAAGTTGTGATAAATGGAAATCAATGAGCACTATACCTATACATATTGTATGTACATTTTAATATGTTACTTGTATTTGTTAATTAGGTAGCTATCTAGGTATACATTAAAAATTGTTTTCTCTTCTAGAAATCACAATAAATTGGGTGGCCCACAAGAATCTTGTCAACTACTGAAAACCATCACATACATGCACAACATACAGGTGAGATGGGTAAAGAACAAATATTTAAAAATAAGCATTTGCTTGTTTGTAGAAGGCTGCAGATAGTATGTAGATATGGGTTGTATTTGTAAGAGATTGAGCTGACCTTAGACAAAAATGGTTACTGACATACAAGGTCACAAAGTCATGACTTTTTGACAATTTTTGTATAAAATGACTTTTTTCAAAATGTTGCTTGAATTCATTATTTTTTATACATTGAAACTAGTTATCAGCCACTTACAGCTTATTGGGATTTTGTTGACATGACTCAAGGTATTAATGTAAAAAAATTGAATTTTTTAGGAGAAGGTATTTTTTTTTTATTCAAGGTCAAAGGTCAACTTTTGAAGGGATTTTTTTATTTTTCACAGTAGAGATATTTAACAAGAGACAATAAACAAGGGCTACTAAAGAGCTTTAAAATGAGACCAATTCAATGCTCTAGCTTTAATAGTTGTTTATTTACACCATTTGAAAATAGTCATTTAACGCAAAAAAGGTCAAAATGTCACAACTTTGTGACCTTGTATCTCAGTAACCAAAGGTCAGTCAGCTCTAATAATTTGGGAATTTAAGTTTGGCATGTATATCTGCTATTTGCCAAGTATGAGCAAAAGTGAAAGGGGTGAGTGTTTTTAGGTGGCTGACTTGACATAGTAGACTCAAAATTTGTGTTCAATAATGAATATTTTAGGCAGAAAATTTGGTATATGGCGATGGAAACCCTCTCTCCCCCATTTTGAGTAACTTATATATGGAGTTTTTGAAAGTAAGTTATTAAGG